>VXBW01003700.1:1097936-1123203 GCA_013400375.1 Thinocorus orbignyianus
TAAATTTTCCATTTCCTTATAGAGATCAGAGCATCTGGTTGCAAAGAAGCTGCTGGCTGGACTGCAGCATTCAATTACAAGCAATCTGCATCACTAGATACTTTTAACGTGCCTGAAAACTCTTTTTGAGCCAACAGAAATTCGTTCAGTATATGCACTTGCAGGTACAGAAAACAAAAATTACAACAGAGCTAAAATTCAGCTCATTTATTTGCTGTTGTGGCATTAATTATTGATCAGATTCTTATGATACTGTACAATTTGAATCTACCACTAGCAGTCATCATTCCTTTGAATGACATGTTGGAAGCTGGTATATGAGAAATTAAACTTTAAAATGTAGAGTAATAGCACAGCCCAGTGGTTTATTGAAGAATAAACCATCACTCAGAATACTAGCAATCTGGACAATTTGATATTGTATTTTAATAAAAAGTCTAGCAATGTGAAGATGGTAAATTATTCCAGGGTAGAAGTAAGAGATCTTTATTCAAATCCCTTTTCTTTATCCAAAATCAGTCTGAAAAACTCTTCACTACAAAGCTCAGTTGTCACTCTCATCCCATTTTATATAGAGTTATTTAGGATTATTATTCAAAACTATATTTAGAATAACTATAGAATCATAGAATACTTCTATTTGGAATAATTTATGCTCTAAATTATGGTATTATTATAATTCTATTGTTATAAAGAATTATTCTGTATCTCATTATTCCCTTAGATGCTTGCTTGGGTCTGTTTTTATCCTCTTGTACAAATTGCATATATCCCAGCAGTCATCTGAAATCTATCTACATTGGCATACGTCCACCTATTTATTCCAGGAAACTGTTGGTGCCTGAGAAAAACATGTACACCACCACCACCAAATTAGTCCCGGGTGTGTTATACTGTGCTACAGCAACACGTCAGAGGAAAGAAGCATCTTGTGGTCCCTGCATGGGCACCAGTCTGTAGCACTGAATCATCAAATGGTTTAGGTTGGAAGGGACCTCAAAGACCACCTAGTTCCAACCCCCTGCCACAGGCAGGGAGACCCCATGGTGTATGTTGGGAGTTTCAAAATCACCCAGAAACATGGTGGGGAGGCATCTTGTAATACCAGCTGCAGCTCTGGTCCTCAGCTGTGCAACCCACGGGTCTTCTTGACTCCTTTCTGGCCCCCACATGTAGGTCTCCTCCCATGAGCAGGAGAGGTGGTGGGGTGGAGGGATGTTGTGTGCCCCATGTGTCATCCCTATTAAGAAGATGATGCATTTGGGGGTGCCCTGAGACACAGACCAAGGAAGGAAGGGCTCTCCAGTTCTTCCCAAATAGTGCCTCACTGGGCACTATGGGAGAGGGGTCCAAACAGGATCAACAGGCACCTGAAAATGGAGCCCATGCATGTCAGCACACAGAGAAGCCAAATATCTGGCTGACTCACCAGGAAATGCAGTGGGAAATGCTGTGCCTTAGGTCTGCCTCCCTGAAGTAAACTGAAATAACCTGATTTAGGAAGCACTGCTTTTTCTCCTGGGATGAAGTGCTGACCCCATTCCTTCACAGGGGGCACAGCTTGTCACAAAACCTGCAGAGTCCAGAGCTGGAGTATGGATATGCCAGTAGAGAAGAAGGGGATGGGAACCTTTATTGCAAGTGAAAAGTTTTGAAAGGTGGAAAAAAAAAAAATCATATAGTGATCAAACACAATAAATAAAAAAAACCTGCTGGAGAAGTGTCAAATGAAAAACAATGAAGAAAAGCGTTTGAGCCACTTGAACCAGAAGTCAGGTCAAAGAGCCTGTGTTGATAGTGCAACAAACACAGGCCCCCAGAACTAGACAGGCATAGATTTTCCTCTATTGATTCGAGGAAACAATGTGCCTGTCCTAGATAATGCCCTAAATTAATTCTACCAGAAGATGCTAGAGATAAGAGGTAACCTTGCTCGCTGAGTCGGTTTGTCAGACAAGGTATGGCTGAGTCCTGCACACCGCAGGTCTCTGAATCTGAATTTTAGCCTCCTTTGTGGTTTACATAGATCAATTCAAGTTTCCATCCTCTCTAGTCCCATGGTAGCAAAGAATGAGATTGAAAGAACAATTAATAACAGAGGAAAAAAAAATCCAACCAAACAAAAAACAAACAAACAAACAAACAAAAACCAAAACCAACAACAACAACAAAAAACCAACAGAGTTAAACTCTGAGCTGTATTTAGTGCTTTTAAAGTTCGGTACAGTATCGGAGGAAAATACATGTACATGAGAGAGTTGGGGTTGTTCAGCCTGGAGAAGAGAAGGCTCTGGGGAGACCTTATAACAGCCTTCCAGAGCAGCTCTGCCCTCCTGGCTTTCCTGTTCAGGAAGAGCCTGAGAACTCTGGGTTGTCTGTGCAGCCTTTCCTCATTCTTGAACCCATCTCTAGAACCTGTGTTTTATCCACTTCCTTCCCTGTAATCTCTTCCATGAGTTCTCTCAATCCTCCCTCTGGACAGAGAAAACTTCTAACAGGAATTTCCTCAAGAATTGTGTCCACAGTTTTAAGTACCCAGACACAGATCACAACCAAACTGCAGAGCCTCCAAACCAGTCACCAAATGACAAGAAAGTTGACATCTCACTCCCTTTTAAAGGAGTTATGGATTTCCTTTCATCAACACCAAAAACCACCCTGTGTTTTTTTTTCTGATTAGTAGCAGTGGAATGTTGGCAGTGCACACAGCTCTGCTGTACCTGAACATTTTCACCAATATTATCTTCTAGATTCCAGTTGAATCTGGGATTTTTCAGAGAGTCCTGTAGACTGGAACAAAGCTGTCAATCCTCTCTTAGAAAATTAAACTTGTGAAGATCTTTTGATCAAAAATCCCAAAGGATTATCCTAGGCATTCAATTTCCTGCTTATAAATTAGTGGTTCTTAATGAAACATAGGTTGACACACCAAGTATTTTCATGTGTAAATTTGAAACTATTGCAATACCTTCCCTTCTCATAGAGGAAATATGCAGAATATATTTTCTTATTATTCATGTATTGTTCTATTATTGTAGAATATTTCCATTTTATTGTTTATGATAGACTTATTCAAAGTTGTGACTTCAAATGGCAATGTCTTGTCCTTTGTCATGGGAGGCCTGTTACCTGCAGGTCTTACTTTACAAAGTAATATTCTATCTAAGCTTCTCCTGCTTAATTTTAGCATTTGCTATATTTTCTTGAAGAACATCATGATTTGCAATGGTGAGCATGTGGTACTGGAAATTGCAGATCCTAGAAGTCTTTTCTACTTAGGAAAACCAGCAAGATGTCCTTCAAAACAGTTCAGCTGCTGAGAGATCTAATCTCCATCCTCAGATTTTGTTCCTTTTCCCTTTGCCCAATCACTTATGACAGGAAGGAAAATTATTTCATTCTATTCCTTGCCTCATCCCTCATGAACTTGGTCTTTTCTGTGCGTATATTACATTCGATTTTTGCCTTCCTCTCAGCATCTGAATTTATACAATTTAGGGCTTGTAATGGTTTTGGACAGATAAAATATGTCATTCGTGAATGGCTTGGACTGTGCTTGATGTGTTTCCTTTCCTCACTCAGAAGGCAAAGAGTTTCAATAAAATGATGTCCTTTTTGTCTAATTTCCTGCTTTGACTTGGTCTTGAAAGCAGAGTGAGTAAGTACTCGGGGACTACGTAATTCACTTATAATTGAAACAATAGACCATAAAGGCTCCTTGAGAGCAATTACATCTATCGAGCCAACAAGTCAGTTGTGCATTTGCACTAAGTCCAAGCAGTAAAATATATTTATGATTTTTTTTTTAATGAAAGTTACTGCTCACTTAGTCTTTAGAGGCAGCACAATGCATCTTGAGTCAGGGAGGCTGAAATGGGAATCTACATGAGCAATGTGCATGACTCGTCGTGAAGGAAAGAGTGCAATATGCCTTGTCTGGGTGTGCTGCATCCAACCAAAGAGTTAGTACGTGTGTGATTGGAACCAGTTCGAGACATAATGGTTCATCTATAGAAACTAAAGTAAAAATTAAAGTAAATTTGAGAAAGTGGTGCTCAAGATCAGATAGTGAGAGGAGGATAAACTGCATATTCCAAAACTAGAAGTGCCTCAATTCCTTTGTTCGCTTTTATACTCAACTACATCATAGGCTGACTCTGCTGACAAGCTTAGTTCAGGGTGGAAAAAAGCAATTAGAGTGTATTAAGCTATCCATCCAAGAGGGATTCTGGATAAATCAAATCCTGTGCAAGGCACTGGACTACAAATGAAGGAGCCTGGGATCACCTACTGTGTCAGAAACATGGTTGTGGGCCTGATCCAGCTGTGCCTGTGCCCTGTATCTCTTTGTGATCCTGGGCATGCCATTTAGTGGGTACCAATACCCAGATGATAGTCTCTATAAAATGAAAAGCAATGAGCTCTTTTTGTTTTCCCTCTGCCTTTTGGGGTCACCAAGAGGACACTTGCTCCTTCATTAGGCAGTACAGAGGCTGTAAACTCCATGGGGGCTTTGCACAGCAGCTCAACTCAACCACAACGTGTAGGAATTCAGCCTTAGGTTGAAGGAGCACACCCACCTTGTGCAAGGCAAAGCCAAGGAAAAAACACATTCAGATCCTCACTGAGTTGGATCTTGGAGGTCTGACCTCACTGGTGGACCTCAGAGGTTCACCCAAGCTCCATTGTGTACCTGCACTTTAACAGGGCTGTGCTGCTTCCAGCCTCTGGAAGCCAATGGCCCATGTTTTCAGCACCATGTACATCCATTTGGAGGCTGCTCAGATGTCTCTCTGCAAGAAATATGTACTTTATGTGATAAGGTTTGTTCTCTGCTCCGCAAATATGCTCTTTTTCAGGGCAAGTGTTTCAGCTGCCTTTTAAAAGTAAGCATGTGTTAAAAAGTTTTTTTCACAACGGAGATAATTGAGTACATGTACAACATCTATCACAATAAAAGGCAAATCTCAGACAGATACTAGAGATCTATGAAAGACAAAAAAAAAAAAAAAAGAAATAAGAATTCATCAGGCTTTCAGTCCAACACTTTCTGCCAGCATTAAATTAATTTTTAAAAATATCCAGTACAGCACTTAATTCTACAGAGTACGCGGGCACTGCTACCATACAAATAAAATTTACAGCTATTACTACTAAAAATAATTAACAATGTTGTTTCTATATTCTTCTCTCTTTTTTAAAACTGCCCTTTTTTTATTTTTCTGAAACCTTTTATATTTTTCTACTTTAAAAATCAGCAAGGCATTACAAAGGAAATTGAATGTTTTTATAAAAAAAAGTGCCAAGTAACAGCAAATATACATCTCCAGGTTATAAAAATGAGGTTTATAATGGCAATGCTGATATAGATGGCTCCTGTTACCACATCAGTGGGGCATCACCAGAACATAGTGCCCCACAAAAATGACATACTGAGCAGTACTGGAAATAACGAGAAATTTCTCGGTAGGTCTGATTTTTTTTTACTGCTTCATCAATGATCCAGCAACCCTGGTCTTCTTAGTTTTCTTTTTCTGCTTTGTTTAGGGATTTTTCAGAGATGGGGAGCAGTTTACTGGAAACTATGTGTGCTTTTATCGGCCCCTTTTTAATTTGTATATTTCAGGGATTGTCAGGAATTGCCAGGGAGAAAATTTTGTGTAAATACCACTTTTACAACACTGGTAACAAAGAGAAGAGAGACTATAACTTTGTTTTCATGAGGTCAGGTATTCTTCAGAAAAAAAAGGTAGGCTTTTTACAGCTTTTTAAAGGTTTTTTTCTGCTTCTTCATAGAATAACAGCAAATTCTTGAAAGGGCAGACCACCTGCAACTCCAGCTTGAAAAAGGGATGGAGGTACTTAGCACTTTGCCAGATTCAGACCAGATTCTGTATTTGCAGTGATGCTTATTTAAAACTGATTAATGGGTTTGTGCTGGCAGAGCTAATGCTCAGGAAGAAAACCACCTGTCACCAAGCTGGGGACCTCATCCAATCTCGTGTGCCAGGTGGTCAACCTCATTGACCATCCATTTCTGAGTCCTCCAAGCCATTACTTCTCTGAACACCCCTGGCACGAACATCCCTGGCTCCTCCAAGTATCAGTACCACTTCCAGTAATGGCATTCCCAGAAAGTTTGTAAACTTTTTGCTAAGACATTGACCTGCTGAAAGTTTAAAAACAATAATAAAACCCCTTAGAACTCAAAATTTCCTCATTTGGAATATGTGTAGGAGATCACTCTTAGCTTCTGAATTTTACAACGCTAAGATATTTCATACAGTTTTTGGATAATTGCCTCAAAGACATGCAAATGCCTCCCCCTCTGCTTCTGGAGAGCTCCACTCATTAATGAGCTAAGGTGTACAAAGCAATTTGGCTTCAAAAAAAAGAGTGCAGTGCAACACAATACAGCGATTCCATATCCAGCATAGGAAGGAAAACACGGATAAAATAATTTTCATCATCAGCTTTATTAAATGACAGAAAGCTGGGGTGAGTCACAATGAGCAAGAGTCTTGTACAGCTTGAGCTCACGGTGACTGGCTTTTCGATCTGTGGCATAATGGAAATACATCTGTGAAATCTGCCAGTGCGATGCGTCTGTGTCTGCCTGAATCTGTCTCGAGCAGTCCCGTAGCAGCACTAACGTGCACACCACTTATACACACACACCCCCACACAGCGCATGATGTGCTATGACTGAACAAGCAGTCGGGATTTAGGACTACAAAGATGGTTCGGGGCCTGGAGCATCTCCCTTGCAAGGAAAGGCTGAGGGACTTGGGTCTTTTTAGTCTGGAGAAAAGAAGACTGAGGAGGGATCTGATCAACAGCTATAAATACTTAAAGGGTGGGTGTCAAGAGGAAGGGGGCAGTCTTTTTTCAGTGGTGACCAGAGACAGGACAAGAGGGAAAGGGCACAAACTTGTACATAAGAAGTTCCATCTAAACATAAGGAGGAACTTCTTCACTTTGAGGGTGGCAGAGCACTGGAAGAGGTTGCCCAGAGAGGTGGTGGTGGAATCTCTTTCTGGAGACATTGAAAACCCACCTGGAGACGTTCCTGTGCAACCTGCTCTAGGACGACCTGCTTTGGCAGGGCGATTAGACTAGATGATCTCCAGAGGTCTCTTCCAACCTCATAGCATTCTGTGGTTCTGTTCTGTGACTCTGTTATTAGGACAACTGACGGAAAGCTTATAGCCATTTGGAAGAGGCCTGTCCTGGTTTGAGTGATACAGGATTGATTTGTCTTCCAATGCCCAGGAAAACTGCACTTTTAGAAGACTCTAGTGTCTGAATTGATGAAAGCATCTAGCTTATAGCCAGCCATAGTTTCTCGGATTCAAGGTCTCAGTGTTTTTGAGCCTTGCCATATGCAGGGAGGAGGAAGAGTAAGACGCAGGTTGGCCAACAGGATTATTTCATACTGTGAACATCACATTCAATATAAATTAAAAAGTTTGCTGCAATGTGCTTGCTCTCCCTTGATGACAGACATTCAGAGAACTCCTTGCCCTGGTGCCAGACCCCTGAGCCCTTCCCTTTCTCCTGAAGCCCACATTTGGTGTCCCCTGTTGGAAGTCCACAGCTTCCTGCTGACAGAATGGGATGATTATAATCCTTGTATATTTTGTATGGGCACTGGGATCGATACTGGTACTTTAGTAATATTGTTTATTATTTACTCTTATCCTATTAAATCTATTTATATTTCAGTCCTCATTTTTCCTTGTTTTTCCCCAATTTCCCTTCTTGGGTGGGAAGGGATCATTGGGTGATAGAATAATTGTCTAAATGACAATAAATTGTAGGTTTCTCAAACCATAATAATGCCATAAATGACTTGCAAAGGTCACGTCCCCTTCTCTTCAGTCTTAAACAAAAGCTCAGGTTAGGAAGGTCGTGTGCCTGTTGACCACAGTCCCGCTTCTGTTCTCCTGCAGAGCACGGTGGATACAAACACAGGAAGGTACAGATTGAGACAGTTCAGAAAACAGCAATATTTGTTTTGACAACTCCTGACTTCTTGGGCATGGGTTGATAGGATTTTCCTTGGCTTTAGAACCACTGTTTCAANATCTATTTATATTTCAGTCCTCATTTTTCCTTGTTTTTCCCCAATTTCCCTTCTTGGGTGGGAAGGGATCATTGGGTGATAGAATAATTGTCTAAATGACAATAAATTGTAGGTTTCTCAAACCATAATAATGCCATAAATGACTTGCAAAGGTCACGTCCCCTTCTCTTCAGTCTTAAACAAAAGCTCAGGTTAGGAAGGTCGTGTGCCTGTTGACCACAGTCCCGCTTCTGTTCTCCTGCAGAGCACGGTGGATACAAACACAGGAAGGTACAGATTGAGACAGTTCAGAAAACAGCAATATTTGTTTTGACAACTCCTGACTTCTTGGGCATGGGTTGATAGGATTTTCCTTGGCTTTAGAACCACTGTTTCAAAACTCATCATGCACAAGGTGATCGTGCCAACAAATTAACGTCATTTCAGATGTGGAGGAGAACAGTTAATCAAAGTAGGAGGGTGGAGGAGCTGAGGGATCTTAGAGAAGAGTATCAAGAAGGAAGAAATTGCTGCCCTTTCTAGTAGGTATTGTTGTGATTGCTTTCTTGTTCCTCACATGTGTTCTTCACACTCAATTGATGAAAGATGTTTAAAAATATAGCACAAAAGTAGACAATACTTGGAAATGCACAAGAAGGACATTGAAGTGCTGGAACATGTCCAGAAGAGAGCCGCCAAGCTGGTGAGGGGTCTAGAGAACAAGTCCTGTGAGGAGAGGCTGAAGGAACTGGGCATGTTTGGAGAAGAGGAGGTTGAGGGGACACTTCATTGCCCTCTACAACTGAAAGGAAGTTATAGAGAGGTGAGTGTTGTCCTCTTCTCCCAAGTGAATAACGACAGGACCAGAGGAAATTGTATGAAGTTGTGGCAGGGGAGGTTTAGATTAGATATTGGGGAGAATGACTTCACTGAGAAGGTGGTCAAGCACTGGAATGGTCTGCCCAGGAAGGTGGTGGAGTCACCATCCTTGGAGATATTTAAGAAACATGTAGATGTGACACTTCAGGGCATGCTCTAGTGGCGAAGATTTTTGGGTTGGGTGATTTCTTTTGCGGGGTTCGGGTTTTTGTGTGTGGTTTGTTTGGTGTGGTTTTTTTGGTGACTGTATGGTTGGACTTGGTGATCTCAGAGGTCCCTTCCAACCATGAAAATTCTGTGATTCTGTGAAAATCCTGTATTTGAGAAGAGAGAGGCTGTGCATTCACTTCTTACTGCCTTTTCTGTAGGCTGAGGAAATGAGGTGAGCTACCTTTGTCCTTCAGGCCTTTTCCTGCTTCTCCAGCCTCTCTGGAGCCTGCACCTCTGCCTCGCCAAGCTGCTTTGTGTTTGTGAGCCCTCCTCAGAGAAACTCTGTCTGACTTTACCTGGGAGTACAGGACTGCAGGGAAAACACTGTTTTTCTGTTCCCTCACCTTGTCTGATCCCCTGGGCCTGTGGACGAGGATCTGGCCGGCTTCCAGAGAGCAAATGTGGTGATAAGAGAAGGCAGAAAGGTTTTGGAAAGCAAAGATACAGCATTACACTGGGTACCAGCAAGGAAGATAATGTTATTACCGTGATGCTGACGTGTGATACTAAAGTGCAAATTCAACCATACAGTCACAGTTCATCCTAACTCTGGGAAATGACTGAACTAAATATTCAGTCAAAAAAGAAAAAAGGGAAAAGTAAAAAAGGGAAGGGAAGGGAAGGGAAGGGAAGGGAAGGGACAATAAATTACACATTTATTAGAAAAGAAGAATTGTCATATCAACCTTCAGTTCCTTTTGCTGCTGGGATATTCACTTTTGAAATAATTTCCCTAGGCAAATNGAAGGGAAGGGAAGGGAAGGGAAGGGAAGGAAAAGGAAAAATTGTCATTTGTAACAGTACCAAGATGGAAAAATGTAGCAATTCTTAATTCTTGCTTTAAAACCAGTATCAATGTGAGTTCAATGTGAAGTTTAAAAATAACCTAAGAGATAGGAACGGAGAACAGACATCAAAAAACCCACAAGCCTCCTGTTTGATGCCACTGGAAATGTCTCTGGCCCTGCTGTGGAGCCGGACAGAAAGCAGAGAAACGGGCAGGCTCCTTACTTGGAAACCACAGTGCAAGAGGGGAACTAGAACTACAGCACTTCCTCACTCCAAGGTGCAATGAAAGGTACCTTCACCCTCCAAAGATGCTGCCTGGGATTTCATAGCCTTCCCAGTAACGTAAGCCCATATTCTCCTAATTGCTAAGGGTTTCCTAGCTTCTAAACAAGGTTGCTCTTAGTATATAATAAATGCCTCTGCAGTCCTGTCCTCAGCCTGGGGAACAAATGATGAGTACCCCCTTTGCAGCACTGCTGTCTGTCTGAAGCCTGTTTCTGCATCCACATTTGATGCTCTCCTTATTAAACTAAACAAACTGCCTTTGGTCACTCCTGCTGTCTAAATCTCTCAGCAATCCTGTTGCTCTCACGGGGGTCCCCCCCATGCACACAGATGTGTGCGGGAGCATGCACACACCCTACTGCTCAAAGTATGCATGCCCAAAACCAGACACATACTACAGGAAAGGTCTTGCCCCTGCTAAATAGAGTGGAATAACAGCCTTTCATCTCTTACATGTGACACACACGAGAGTGGCTCAACAGCATCTTATCTGCTGGCTTATATTCAGCCTCTGATCTAATACAGCCTCATAATCTTTTTTTACTGTACTAAGCCATAGACCAATATTCACTATTTTGGAAGTTTTTTTGCATTTTATTTTTCTTTCAAAGAGGAAACACTTTGCACTCACTGTTACTGAATTTTACTTTATCAATTGTAGGCTATTCCTCAAAGTTACCACAATTACTTGAATCCTAACACTGTCTTCCAAAACACTTGCATCTCTTCACAGAATGTTATCTTCTGCAAATTGCATAAGAGTATGCTCTCTATCACCAGGAAACCTGGCAACAAAAACATCCAAACACTCTG
The DNA here is from genome assembly GCA_013400375.1 of Thinocorus orbignyianus. Classification (NCBI taxonomy): domain Eukaryota; kingdom Metazoa; phylum Chordata; class Aves; order Ciconiiformes; family Thinocoridae; genus Thinocorus; species Thinocorus orbignyianus. The sequence goes on from VXBW01003700.1 coordinate 1,108,978, forward strand.
GAATTGGGGCAGACCTCTCAGCCCCGAATGACCTTGATTGTAGAAAGTGAATAATTTATAAGTTCTCTTTTGAGCATTACTTTTTCAGGCAGTTGTTCTCTCCACCTTGTAGCAGTTTTCTCTGAAAAAGGATGTTCCTCTTCTTTCTCAGACATTTTAGCTAATACATTCGTCCAGCCAGTGGAGGCTTCCTCATGCCTCACCACAGAAAGAGGTCTTGGGGACTTGATGTGCTGGACTTTGCTGGCTGATGTAGGGTATCATCTGGGTTAAGCAGCACTAATCTAGACCAGTTCTCTTCATTTGCCAGTGAGGACACTTCACAGGGCTATGCCAAGAGTTTGACTACAGCCAAGACAAAACCGTTTTGCCTTTATCCACTGGGTTAAAGAACTAAACAGAATTCATGTGATATGCTTTATTCTTAACAAATCCATGTTGGCTGCTTCTCATAGGCTTATAATCCTCTAGGGATGAGCAAATAATTCAGTTCAGTATCTTTCCAAGTATCAGAGCTGCAATGTTTGATTTACAGTTGTGGGTCCTCCCTTCCCCTGTTTTTTAAAGACAATTTATTTTAACATAAATCAGCAGAGCTGCCATGCAGGTTACACCCATACAAATGGATGGAACAATGTAGGGAGAGTTCCTGGGCACTGGGACTGAATCCTCCCTGTCTCACACTGGAAGAAGAGTGATGAATTTATCTCAGCCAGCTAGCATTTTTCCAAACAATTCCAGCACATGATGCAAGAGCTGGTACAGTCTGGATGAGGCCATCCAGATGGATGGCAGAAGTTTAAAAATATAGCCAACCATGCCAGTCAGCCCTGCGCAAGATAATGGCCCCGATGTTGTTTATTCTGTAGATCTTGCTTCATTGATCACTGTAGAAAAAAAAAACAAAACAACAAAACACTTTCAGATATCTGAAATAATTAACCAGGAAGGAAAATGAAGGAATATGGTCCAGTTCCTACAAAAGAAAGAGACTTTGGGGAAATGGCTGACACCAAAAATTTTTGTATATTTGATATATCACCAGCAGCAGGGGTCTGATGCAGTAAAACAGAGCCTCACACTTCACCCATCATGACTGCAGCCCAGTTGCTGGGGCTGAATCGCTCCCTCTGCTCTCCACCCAGTCTGTCCTCAGCACCTGAGACTTCTCAGAAGAAATTTTGGATAGAGTAGAGTTAGCCGTAGTAATTAATTCACAGCCAGTCTCTGGAGCTGCATTAAGCAACGTTTCCAATAATGTTTCCAACTAATTTTTAGGTAACAGCAGTGCATGGCGTTCTGCGAGGAACACTGAAAGCTGGTAGAGTTCCATTCATCAAACAATGATGGGAACCATGGCCTCTGTGGTGTACACAGATGTTGTTCTGATCTAGGGAAAAATTAGAGAGAAAACTTAACACAGCAAGACAAAAGATATATCACAGTAAAAGATTTTAGCCTTATAATTAAAAAGAGAAGGCAAAGGCATATCTGTTCAGCAGAGAGAGTGGAGTAATAACTAAAGATAAGCTAATTATGGTCTAAACCCAGAAAGAACACTTTTTTTTTTTCAGCTTTCAGTGAGACAGATGACTGTATTGTGGAAGGGGCTCAGAAGTGAGCAGAGACTATACTGATCTCCAGCAAAGTCCTTGAGGCAAGAGTAGCAGGAGAGCAGAGGTGTGACAAGGGTGAGATGTGATGGCAGGTTTGAGGTTCTATGACAGGACCAGAGCAGAGCCAAAGCCTCAGTGGAGATCTGGTTGAAAATTGTAATCAGCGAGTGCATCATACCACAACAAGAGAGTTGACTATGAAGAGTTTGTTTTTATTAGAAGACAAATTAGAACAATCAGTTTTTAAAATAGAGAAAATTAGATGTTCTGGGTGAGAGAATTTGGTGTTAAAAGATTATCTAAATAAGTTTTCCTCCATACGCCCTCCACTTGTGAAAGTCAATGAAAACTTCTCAAGGGCAGATCTTGTCAGAGCAGCCTCATGTCATGAGCTGAGGGGCAGCTTTGATGGAAGTTGAACTGCCCAGTGTGTGCCTTTTGGCAGGGTTTGGCCATGTGGCTGGGTGGCCTGTGTGGGGACCTGTCCTGAGCCAGACACAGCTGGTTTCTCCTGTCAGGAAGTGCAGTGACAGGACAAGGGGGAACGGTTTTAAACTAGAAGAGGGGAGATTTAGATTGTTTATTAGGAAGAAATTCTTTTCTGTGAGGGTGGTGAGACACTGGAACAGGTTGCCCAGAGAAGTTGTGGATTCCCCACCCCTGGAGGTGTTCAAGGCCAGGCTGGATGAAGCTTTGAGCAACCTGGTCTGGTGGGAGGTGTCCCTGCCCATGGCAGGGGGGTTGGAACTTGATGATCTTTAAGGTCCCTTCCAACTCTAACTATTCTATGATTCCTTCAAACTTGAGTTGTGCTATGATTCTATGCCATCCCCACTCCCTGTGCGGCTTAGAGGGGAGTGTTTAAAGGAGTAAAGCTGGGCCTGGGAAAGGTGTGTGTGGGAAAGGGTTGTTTTATTATTTTTTCTCTTTGTTTCTCACTACCTGAATCTATCTGGCAACAAATGAAATTCACTTCCCCTAAGTCAAGTGTGTTTTTCCTGTGATGGCATTTGGTAAATGGTCTCCCTATCTTTATCTCACCTTTTCATCCTCTTTTCTCCCTCCTGTCCTGTTAAGGAGAGGGAGCGAGAGAGCAGCTGAAGGGTTGGTGGCTACTGGTCAAGGTTAGTACCAGATAAGATTGACTTTCAAGACAGTCTCCCACCACAGTCTCACCTAGGAGATGAGGAAGCCCCAGTTCAACCAATAAAGGAGAAGCTGAGCTGGAAAACCAGCTGGATTGCTGGCTCATATGGTTGCAATCAATGGCTGAACATCCAGCTACAGGCTGACAAGGGAGGTCCTCAAAAGCAGTGCTTCTGCTAACAGAGACAGACCATGATAAATCCAAGGACAGAGACAAAAGAAACCTCACTGTGTTCAAGGAGGGAAAACAAAAAGCTCCATACCCAGGGCAGAAGAACCCCAGGCATCAGCACAGGCTGGGCAGAGCTGGCTGCAATACAGCCCTGCTGGAAAGGGCCCAGAGGATGGGGCAGATCCAGCTGAAACGGGTGCCAACGTCTCACTGCAGAGAAGGCAAACTGCAGAGAGGACCACAGGTAGGCAATGCTGTCCCTTCTCTGCCTGCCACTAGCAAGGACACTGCAGACACCAGGGGCTCAGATGAGGAACTTCCCTCACTTCAAGGAGGATGCTGAAGAACAAAGGAGGGTCCAGCTCTGGGCTACCAAGGAGCTCAGGGAGCTCAAAAGCATCACCCACAGAGAGATGTTGACAGAGATGGGACTGTTCTCTCTAGCAAAGAGAAGGCAAGGGACCACCTCAGAGCTGTCTACAGCTACCAAGATGGGAACTCTAAAGCCAGTCAAGACACAAACTCTCTCAGCACTGGCAGACAGGATAAGAAAGCAATGGCCACAAAAAATTCAGATTGTATCTAATGAGAAACTTTTTCACTAGGAAGGTGGTGAACCCCAGGAAGAAGCTTCCCAGAGAGGCTGTGGATTTTCTGTCCTTGGGAGTTTTCATGACTTTGTAGGACAAAACCATGGCTGACCCCACCAAGTGCCAGTTAGAGCTCTGCTTTGAGAAACTGGTTGGACCAAAGACCTCCAAAAGTCTCTTTTGACCACTGCTTTGAGAAACTGGTTGGACCAAAGACCTCCAAAAGTCTCTTTTGACCAGCACTTCAATGACACTGTGATTATAAGAGCTGTAAACCAAATATGAAGTGGATTAGTTCTGATAAGAAAGAAAAGTATTGTAAGTCAGGAAGAATATTTGCAGTCACTGCAAAAGAGCTTGGAAGAAGGTGTTTGAAGGTTAAGTCCTCTTGAGGGAAAACTGCAATAAAGATAGTTGGTATGAAGTTGATATAAAGAGAGTTGGTGAGATCATAAAGATAGATGACCTGAGGGATCACACCTTTTATTTTGAGCATTTATTTTGGCCTTATTTCTGATTTTTTAGGGAAAAAAAAGAAGGCCCCACTTCTGTCTTTTCTATGAAAGTATAGCAGGGAATGCTCCTTGCAGCAAAGTTATGGCTGAGCAGCTACTGCTGTGCTCCTGCAATTACTGGGGGACTCATGGGCCTAAAATCCCTCAGAGCTCTGACAGTGCAGCTCAGCTGTACAGCAGCATCTTTTCCCCTTGCACTCCAAGTTTTTGAGCTTGGACACAGGAGGTGGTGGATCCGAAACTAAGCAGGAGCTGAGAGATGCCATCTTAAATGCAGATATGAATCCAGCTCATCTTGTGCACAGGGTTTCTGTACTTCTAGAAGCAAGGAGGTGTGGGAATCACTGCCTCCCTGGAGACAAGTTGCCACCAGCAAGAGGATCTGCATGGTCCTGCCTCTGTTAGGGGGAACGGCTGAGTCTGAAAACCCATGTTCCCTCAAATACTCCATTGGGAGAAACAGAAATGGGGTGTAGGGACCATGATTGATAGCTGCTATGGATGCTATAAGTGCATCATGACTGGCAAGGCCGAAGGCAGGTCTGGGCCCTCCATCCAGCCTCTCTGAAAAACTGCGATCACATCGGACTAACGAAGTTCCGAAAGGAGCTTCAGCATGGATTAGGTGAAAGGAAGGGCTTTTTGAAGGTCCATGGGAATGGAGAGTCTATTTTATAATGTCCTGTTTCATAAGGATTCTTGTTTAGTCTGGCAGAAGAGTGGCTGCAAGGGAACATGACTGCTTTCTATAAATACAAGAGGGAGGGAAACACTGGGGAGAACTATTTAAGTGAGAAGCCAATTCTGGTGCAAAAACAACTAGTATAAATTGGCTTAGAAAAAAAGTTAGTCCAGAAGATTTCTAACCAGCCGAATAAGGATGTCCTAAGGCTGACTAATAGCTGCAGTGATTGGGAGCGTCCAAACTATTTTTCTGACAGTTTGACAGGTTTTGAAAGAGATTGTGGTTGTAAGAGCAGGCGATGAGACTCAGTCACCCAGGAGCTGCCCTGCCCCTGGCCCTGCAGGGCTGGTGTGTCAGAGGGCAGAGATGCTGCATCCCCCATGCCATTCTGCCACTGGGGCAAAATCACACTGCTCTTTAAATTGCTTTATTAAACACAGCCTAAATGTTTTCTTTTGTTTTCACCAATTTCTTGTTAATCTCAACACTGTTCTTCCTCCTTTGTTCCCCTGGTGTCCTGGGGAGATATTGTAGTCCAGCCAAAGGACCAACGCCTTCTTCTGTGCTTCTATTTTTTTCTGCCTCTATGTTTTCCAGCACCATCTGACACCACCTCTCCAGCAGCCTACCTGTTACTACCCCTTCTCCTGTATCTCCATGCTCTCCCGTCTGTCTCATTCTTCCTCCTTATTTCTTTTCTTTTCTTTTGCCCTGTGCTACACCTGCTGGATCTTCCCTATCATCCTGGATCTCTGACTTCAACTCCCAGCTCTTCTTTCACCACCATTCACCACTTGCCTCCCATGTCTTTCTGAAAACGGCTTGATGTCACTTACTTGCAAATTGATATTACGTGGGAATCTATACCTACCAGATTCTGTGTGGAGTGTCTGTCTAACAGGAGTATCGTGTGTTGGAGAACATACATTAAACAAGAGCAGACGCACATTGATATAAAGTGTGGCTTGAGGGACTACAACTGCTCTTTTCTATGAATGGACCATCAAAGACTCCAGGAGACTGCAAAGCATGTGTTGGGGGACAGAGGAGTAGCTCAGCTGAGTAAATGAGGATTTTTTGCCTGCAAATTTGCCTGCCTTTTTGAGGTGTTGACCTTCTAGCTGGAAAGTCACGGATCCTGAGTCCTTTGCTACATGGCTCCTTCTGTCTGGGACTGTTGTCTGCTGTGCAGAGAGTGTTTAAAACAGTTGCCAGGGTGCTCACTGAAGAGCAAAACACATCCTGCTCTGAAAAATGTGGCATCTTAAAGTCAAGCAGAAAAGCTGGTGTTTATATACTCCAAAGTAGATGCTTAAGGTCTGGTTAACCAGACTCTCTCTAGGCTCTACTGACTGGATCTCTGTTGACTCTAATGGGAATTTGGACACCCAGCTAAGAGGTGGATGCCCACAGGCAGACACTTACATTTAACCATTTGATACGCGCGTATCAAGTGTCACTGGAGATGCCTCAGGGTATCTCAGATGTATTTATGGGACTGGCAGAAATTACACAGGATCTACAGTGACCTTGTGACCTTCTGGAGTAGGAGCTAGAGGTTAGGCTGAGTCCTCTGGGACATTTTAAACAGCACTGAAGTTCTGTATGTGGGCAACTGAATCGAGCCCTGTGTGTCTTAATCTGGAGGTGGATTGCTCCAGAGAAGGTTTACAGTTAAGATAAAAATTTCCATGAGAAACTGAAGAAACCCACTAAGCTGGTTTTGCAAGCTCCAGACTTTGAGTGCAACACTTGCAACTCGATATTGATTATCCCGTAAGAACAACACGGCCTGACAAAAAAAAGAGAAAACAATCTTGTCTCCAAAGAGGAGCAAAAGCAAAGTCTGAGTGAAAAACAATAAAGGCAGGTGACTGTTAATTGATTTATATCACAGGATACAGCGTCTGAAGGCTTTAGTGCTGAAAATTAGAAAATAGTGTTAGGAGTGACCTAAACTGAAAAAAAAAGACCAACTTCGAACAAAACCAAAATGTTCACTAGCTCAGAGATGTCAGATTAACTTGGCTGCTGATTCAGTGAATCAAAAATTGCATTGATCTAATGCCTTTGACTTTCCACATTATGTCCAGAAAGTGTAACCTAAGTACACTTCGACAGTAAGATTGCTGCCTGACAAATGCTGCTTTTTTTTTGTTTCTTTTTTTTTTTTTTTTCCATTAACGGAAAATTTCAGCTCCATTTTTCCAGCCGTCCAAAACATCCTCTGCTTCCCACATTGTGAGATGACAACAATGCTCAGCTGTCTTTGGCCTGAGCTATGGCGCCCTGCCAGAAACTATCTCAAGTTGTGAAAAGTCTTAAATCAACACATTTTTTACCACTGAAGAGTGAGGAAAAACAGTTTCTAAACCGTATGAAATATTCATGTCTAGCATCTTGTGAGATACCATCTGGTTAGATCAAACCAAAGCAGAGCTGATGGTGATGTAGAAACACGCTGGATAGAAAATAGGATGATGTGACTTGAAGATTCATTCTTTTGCAACCTTCAAAAGAGCACTGCAAAACCAGCAAGCGTTACTTCAGGAACAATTAACATTTTAAACAAAGAAAAATCCAAAAAGAGAAGAGTGGATCCTGTGGGTCTGTTATTAGGAAAATCATAATGTACTTCAGATAAAATCATGCCTGTCATGAAGGCACCGACGATTTAATTGCAACTTAATATTTGCCTAATATTAAAGCATCTAAAAAAGAAACCAAACCCAGACCCCAGCACTACCACACAAGCACTTCTACAGCTGGAAGAATAAACAAAGGACAAATCCTGCCGCATTGTGATCTCCCGGCATTTTGCATTTATATTCCTAGAAGTAAATATGTCCTTTTTTCCCTGAAAACCATTGTTCACAGGGCATAGCACTGGGACTTGGGGGACCTGAGGTTTTTTTCTGCCAGAGCTACTTTTCTGATATGTGACCTTGAGAACACATATTTTGTTTGTCTTACTGCTTCCCCTCCCACTTTTGGCCTCTTCCAGACAAGGACAGTTTTACTGTGCCCTGTATGATGGGACCTGTAGGTGCTATTGCAATGTAAATAGTGGCAGCACAGGTGCCATTGCCAGTGGAATATGGCTTTTATTACCCAGCTACAAGGTCACCGTGTGGTGGAAGGATTACTGCATAAAACATTACTGGGCCATGGGCCAATGGCTGCCTCTCGGTTAAATAATAATGTTATTTCAAATGCAAGGAAAGCACCTGAGGCTCTCCCAAACTCACCAAGTTCACGGCGCCGTGGGACATCAGTGGTGAAACAGCCCCATGTATGAACATGGAGATGTTTAAACTGTTGGGGCCTTTCCCACGTTGTCCCTGTTATTTGCAATTTACTCATTCCTTGTCTCAAAGTTAATTCAGCCTCGTGACACCTTTTAGGATAAGGAAATATGTACCCAGCTCCACAGAGGGGAAAGATGAAGAAACCAGAAAAGCCTTAGAGTGGGAGAGGAGGAATCAGGACCAGGGGTAATCTCCATTCTGTACCTTGTGATAAAACTAAAACGCTGCTGCTTTAACAGCAGTGTCAGTCACACAGTATGGGCTCTGCACAGGCTTTGAAAACCAGGGAAGAGAGCATCAAATGTTCCAGCCCACTTAATTCGAAAGCTGCCTATAATAAACCCTTGGGAACATGTAAAACAGACAGGTCAAATTACATAGTTACACAAATATCACTGGATTTCTGGCATTTAGGAATAAAAGGCTTTGATCTCTTCAATTTAAAAGTGCCTAAAACATGCCTACACTATGTTAAAATCTAACATTAAATGCTTTTCTTTTTCTATTTTCCAAAAGCTTAGCTAGAGGCAATTTGTACACAGCATGCCAAAACTTTGCCTTAATAACATAAATATCTATGCACACGTAATTTGGCGCAGTGTGCCACTGCAAAATATTTTATAGTCAGTAAAATGACAGTTCTTATCTAGCTCTTATACACAGAAACCCTTAGAGAAACAAGCTATTGCCCTTTAAAAGCCTCTCTCTATTCCTCACTTTCCCATCTGTCTTATTAATAGCTCTCTCTTTTGTGAAGCCCTCCAAGATCTAAGAATGAAAAGTCCTCATAAAAACTCTGTGTGAGCTGGGATTTGGAATCGGCAGCACTTATGGACGATATGCACAAGGAAGGAATGCATTTAGTGCAACATTCTGGTGTTCAAAACCAACTCTACCTTGCAGTGTCCTCGTCAACAATTTCACTTTAAACCAGTGCTCACCCAAATCTGTATAAATGCATCAAAATGCCTCTTAACCCTCCTCCCACTTATTTTCGGCAGGCGTTTCACCATGTCTGCAAGCAGGGATCCTCTCTCCCCATTTTTCCCTCCTTGCACAATTGGCTTTCCATGGGCCCCTCTGGCAGCTCCAGCCCCTTTGGAAAGAGGAGTTTATTCCTCCCCTCCTCTTTCAGCCTGGCATTGAGGAGGAGGAGGAGGAGGTCTGCAGCAGGGACACCGTGCTGCAGAATGTCAATGCCAGAAGTGGCCTTTCTCATGGAAATCAGGCGCGGGAGCCCGGCATTGTCCGTGCAAGAAGGAGAGACTTTGCTTTTCTTTTTCATTCCCTCTCCCTTTCTGGGAGATTATATTTGAACTGATGAGCTCTGGCTCCCTCATGCCTCGCCAGTGCCAGAGCCTTCCCCAGGATTGATTTCTCCATCTCCTCCCTCACCTACATTGTTGCACCATCTCCTCTTCCTCCTCTCCAATTAGTCATTGCAGGCTTATGTTGCCATTTTCAAGATTTTACTGATGAAAATGAGAAATAAGTGGATTTGACATGAATTTACTCAAGACAGGGAGTGTATTTATCTACCCCAATATACGGGGCACAAGCACTGATTGTACCATTTCACCCCACAGGAGAAAAGGAAATATTGTCCCTGCCGAAGTGGAGGGCAACAGGAGATGTGGAGGAAGGAAACCCTTCCCCTGGGGACAAGGCGGTGTCATATCAATGTATCCCCAATGGGATATTTAATTTACTCCCTTCCCAAGAGTTTGCTGATCTGTCTCTTTCTCCCGATTTGACTCCACAGGGATTTTGGGAGGGGGATCAGTAACACGGACACTGTGATTTTGCAAGGTTACAAATATGAAGTCACAAGTCCCGGTGAATTAATATGCAGCTCATGGTGGCTGACAGTCACACCGGCCCCACACGGTTGTCTGCGACATTACAATAAGGTCACTTCTGGTTCCTGATGACTGGCCAAACTCATCCCCTTTGCAGCCTTGCGAGGCAGCCACAGTCAGGCTCATGGTTTGGAAAGCATAAGGGAAAAAGAAACACATTGTCTAAAGAGCTCCAGGTGATTAGAAATAAGCCATGTCACAAATTCAGTGATAGTTAAAAAGCTCTCTTTAACATAATTTCCTTATTTGATCTCTACCTTCAAATGAGCAAGACCCAGACCATGAATTCACAGGGTGGATCCTGGTCTTCATGGAATCATGGAATGGTCAGAGTTGGAAGGCACCTCTAGAGATCATCTAGTCCAACTCCCCTCATAAAGCAGGACTGCCCAGAGCACATCACACAGGGCTGCATCCAGGTGGGTGCAAAATCTCCAGAGAAAGGGACTCCACACCCTCCCTGGCCAGCCTGTTCCAGCACTCTGTCATTCTCACCAGAAAGAAGTTTTTTCTCATCTTCAAATAGAACTTCCTATGCTTCGGCTTATGCCCATTGGCCCTCATCCTGTCACTGGGAACCCCTGAAAACAGTCTGGCTCCATCCCCCTTTAACCCACCCTTCAGATACTAGTGAACATTAATAATGCCTCCCCTCAGCCTTCTCTTCTCCAGGCTCAAGAGTCCCAGCTCTCTCAGCCTTTCCTCATCAGGGAGATGCTCCAATCCCTCAGTCATCTTTGTTGCCCTACGCTGGACTCTCTCCAGTAGTTCCCTGTCTCTCCTGAACTGAGGAGCCCAGAACTGGATGTGATATTTCAGGTGTGGCCTCACAAGTGAAGAGTAGAGGGGGAGAATGACCTCCCTCCACCTACTGGCCGTACTCTTCCCTATGCAGCCCAGGATTCCATTGGCCTCTTGGTGACAAGGGCAAATTGCTGGCTCATGGATAGTTTACTATCCACCAGGACCCCCAGATCCTTCTCCTCAGAGCTGCTTTCCAGCAGGTCCACCCCTAACCTGTACTGGTGTCTGGCATTCTTCCTCCTCAGGTGCAGGACCCTGCACTTGCCCTTGCTGAACCTCATTAAGTTCTTCTCTGCCCAGCTCTCCAGCTGGTCCAGGTCACACTGGATGGCAGCACAGCCCTCTGGAATGTCAGCCAGCCCTCCCCCTCCCTGTTTGGTATCAGGAAGGGTTTGCTGAGTACATCTCAGTGTGCATTTCTGAGGAGCATTGGACTGTATTTCTGATTAAAAATCATTTGAAACTCATTTTGAAGCTATGACAGACAGGTAGCACTTACAAAGTGCTCAGCATGTTCTGCGTGTTGGGTAGATGAAAGACACTGTGTAATTGCTAATTGATAACATGTTTAAATACTGTGCCCACGTACTTATCTCAGTGTAGAGCCCACAATACGGAACGTGCTGTTAATGCCCGGCACCTTTCAGGATGCCAGCTACAAACCCAAAGATGTCTACCACACCAACCTGTCACAGACGGCTGCATGTCACAGAATCACAGAATCTTCATGGTTGGAAAGGACCTCTGAGATCACTGAGTCCAACCATACACACACAAACCTATCCCTACAATGTTGGCCACTACAGCATGCCCTGAAGTGCCACATCTACGTGTTTCTTCAATACCTCCAGGGATGGTGACTCCACCACTTCCCTGGGCAAGCCCCTCCAGTGCCTGAGCACCCTCTCAGTGAAGTCATTCTTCCCAATATCTATCTAAACCTCCCCTGCCACAACTTCAGACCATTTTCTCTGGTCCTGTCATTATTCACTCAGGAGAAGAGGCCAACAACTCTCTTCTCTACAACCTCCTTTCAGGTAGCTGTAGAGGGCAGTGAGGTCTCCCCTCAACCTCCTCTTCTCCAAACTAAACATGCCCACTTCCCTCAGCCTCTACTCATAAGGTTTGTTCTCCAGACCCCTCACCAGCTTGGTGGCTCTCCTCTGAACGTTCTCCAGCACTTCAATGTCCTTCTTGTAGTGAGGAGCCCAGAACTGAACACAGCACTTGAGGTGAGCTCTCACCAGCACCGAGTCCAGAAGCCCCATCACTTCCCTAGTCCTGCTAGTCCTGATACAGGCCAGGATGCTGTTGGCCTTCTTGGCCACCTGGGCACCCTGCTGGCTCATGTTAAGACATGTTATGTCATGTGTGTGTCACCTTTTCACAGCTGACAGGGCTTGAAGCAAAGGATAGAAGATAGGACAAGGGGCAATGGCTTTAAGTTGGAGAAGAGCAGATTTAGATTGGGTATTAGGAACAAGTTCTTTACCCTGAGGGTGGTGGAACACTGGAACAGGTTGCCCAGGGAGGTGGTTGAGGCCCCTTCCCTGGAGATATTCAAGACAGGGCTCGATGAGGCCCTGGGCAACCTGGGCTAGTTGGGGGTGTCCCTGCTGACTGTGGGGAGGTCAGACTAGGTGACCTTTGGAGGTCCCTTCCAGCCTGGATGATTCTATGATTCTGTGATTTATACATCAAGAAGGTATGCACGCGCTGTGCAGTCAGCCATCGAGACGTGCGCCCTACCATATGTTGTACATATGACGTATACGGTATCGGCGCCAAATATTTTGGGGACAGTAAATGCAGCTGCCCACATGTCCCCAAACAATGGGAACGTGATGGTACGTTGTGGGACCGGGGAAGCGGCTGGATCCTTGGGGAATATTGAAGGCCCGTGGGATGACAAACAACACTAGGGATGGAAAGGAGCAGGAGAACTATGACGGCACCGGTTTGGAGTGTGCGTGTGTTTGGATGTTTGCAGAGACAAGGCAGCATGAAATCCGTGTGTTGAGGTTCCCCTTCTCCTGCTGGGGAGGAGGGAAGGGTTTCCTCCCCTGAGGAGGGTGAAGGAGCACATCTTCCCTCTTTCACCCGCTCTCAGCATCATAGAGTCATTTAGGTTGGAGAAGACCTTTAAGACCATCAAGTCCCAACTGTTAACCCAGCGCTGCCAACTCCACCACCAAACCATGTCCCTCAGCACGACATCTACACATCCTTTCAATATCTAAAGGGATGGTGACTCCACCACTTCCCCAGGCAAACCCTGAAGGAATTTTTCCTCGTATCTCATCTGAACCTCCCCCGGCACAACTTGATGTTTTCTCCTGTTCTGTCACTTGTTGCTTGGGAGAAGAGACCGACCCCCACACATGGGTACACACATACATACATACATACACACATGTGCACACTACCCACAAGCACATATACACACACGTGCAGGCATCACAAATACATATATGCTCACATACATACATACAAGCACACATACACACACATATATATGCATACACACATCATACATACATATATACACATACATACACGCATACATACACACACATGTGCACTCATCATATATACACACATACACACATGTGCACACTACCCACAAGCACATATACACACACGTGCAGGCATCACAAATACATATATGCTCACATACATACATACAAGCACACATACACACACATATATACACGCATGTGCACACATCATACATATAAACACACATACATATGCACACACATGCATACACAAAACATAACACTTGCCCACACCATACATAAACACGCACATGTGCACACATCATATACACACATACATACATACACACACATACATACACGTGTACACACCATACATACATATATACATACACGCATACATACATATATATACACATACACACATGTGCACACATCATATACACACATACATACATATACACACATACATACATATACACACATACATACATATACACACATACATACATATACACACATACATACACGTGTACACACCATACATACATATATACATACACGCATACATACATATATATACACATACACACATGTGCACACATCATACATACACACACACAAACACATACGCTCACACATATACAAACACAGACACACATACATACACAGGCACACGTGCACACATCATACATACACACACACACATATACATATGCTCACATACATACATACACACGTACACACACCATACATACACACACGTGCAGACATCATACATACAAGCACACACATACATACACATACACACACATACATACGCACACACACGTGTCCGCACCATACATACACACGCGCACGCACCCGGCACACTCCGAGCGCGCGCCGCCGGCAGGGGCGGGGTGGAAGGGCCACGGCGCGCGCTCATTGGCCGGGGCGGGGAGACAAGGGGAGGGGGGAGGCGACCCCGCCTCTTCCCTCGCGGCGGCGCGTGAGCGCGTGCGTGCCGGGGGAGAAGGCGAGAGGTAAGGCG
>VXBW01003700.1:1123481-1170958 GCA_013400375.1 Thinocorus orbignyianus
TTTTGCCTTTGACCGCCGTTTTGTTGCTGTTGCTTTTTTTTATTTCCTTATTATTTTTTTCCCCTGTGGGCTATAGGGACTTCTGCCCCCGCCCCGGCCCCGGCCCCCAGCTTTGCATAACTTGTCTCCCGAGTTGAGCTGACTGTCCCTTCCTCCCTGCACTTTGCCCTTGCCCGGTGGTCTGTAGCAGGAGGGAGTAAAACTACTCAAGGACTAGCTTTTTTTTTTTTCTATTTTATTTTTTTTTCTCTAATGAGAGAGCTGGATCACAAGCAAAGCAGGCTACCTAATAATATATATACATATATAAACATCCTTTTTTTTTTTCCCCGCAGCAGCCTAGTGCTGAAGTAAGGTTCTGTGATAGCGTAGAACAAGGCCTTTGGGTGTGATTTTTATTTTTTTAGAAAACCCTGGAGTGAAGCTGCTATTAGCATGTAGAGTTTGAATGCCACAGGCGGTCTGTTGTCTCTTCATGTTCAAAGAATAATTGAGAGGAGCAGCAGTGACTCACCAAGAGAAAGTATGAGTTGCAGGAAGGCAAAACCGGGTGAAGTTTCTTACTTTACCACAGACTCGCTCTGTGACCTTGGATCAGCCTTTCTGCATCAGTGTTCTGTTTGCTTATGAATTGGGAACAGTGGTGCTTTCCAAAAAACGTACTGTGAACCACTGCAATGTTAATGACTGTGAAATGCTTATCTGCTATAGTAAGGACAGGTAGATAGTGGTGTTATTTCTAGTATAGAAGCATAGGGGCTCTAGCCAGGATAGGAGTGTTTTGCTTGCAGAATTTTTCTCTAGTAGGTGTGCTTTGATGGAAGTAGGAGGATGTTTAATAGCCTTTGGTATTGCATGATCTGCTCTCTGTGGTCATCTTACACTTTGTGATTTTTATGAAGAGTGTGCTCTAATGTGCTTTCAAAGAGCTGCCATTCTACAGTGCAAATAGTTCTGTGGGTTTTTTTCCCCCTTCCTGTTTGTCTAAAAGAAAGCTGGTGTCCTCTTTCCGAAGGAAACCTTGTGAATTTCTAATGTGGCAGATTATCTCTGATAGTTAGCAGCTCTGAGCCTACCTGGTGTTAGGCTCCGTGTTTTGGTATGGAACTGGAAGAGGTATTCTGATATACTTAATATGATGAAGCAATTATGTCTGGTGTTGGTTTTCAGCTTGCTGTGATGCCGTTCAGTGTTACTTGGCAGGGTTGGGTAGTCAGATTAACTTGATGCTGTCTCAGGGTGCCTCTGTGTTTGCAGGAAAATACTGAAGGCAGTGACAATAAGGTCCTTATGTGTGTAACGGACGATAAACTGGGTAGTCCAGTTTTAGGAGCAACATTTTCCCTCTCATGTTATGCTCTCTGTAGAAAATCATAATGCCTTAAGTATGCCTTATGCAAAAACTTCAATATAGGAGTCCTTGAGCCTTGAAGGAGTTACCTGTCGTGGGTCACGCGCTCTCTGAAGTGGTGTGCGGCCACTGCAATAACAGGTGAAAGCAGCCAAGCACAGAGCTGGGAGTTGCTGCTTAACCCCAGTTAAGTTTTCCCTCTTTACAGTTTTCCTTTATACTTGTGCAGCTGGGTGACTTGTCTCTCTTTTTTACCTTTTTTTTTTTTTTAATTATTAAATGTATTGTAGAAGGTTGTATCAGGAAGGAGGACTACTTGGCTGATACCTTAGGGGTTTTTTGAAAGTAATTCGATCTACGGTTTCTCTCTTGTCTACTCAAGTTAATATTGAAACTTCCATAATCAATTTTAACATTAAATAGGAAAGCTTTTGTGTGTTCAGGAGGAGGTAGGCACAAGAGAGTTGGGTTGTGGCTTTTTTGCTTGTTTATTTATTTGCTTATTTTCTTGAGAAAACTGAAGGCTGCTCTGGTAAAATGGTAATTCGTTGTTAATTCATAATATGTAGGTGCCCTGGAAAAATCAAGTACCCAGTTCATAGCTACCCTTAGGCATCTCCAATTTATGCAAGCAGGGCTCACTAAGTAACTACTCTAAGTCTCATTGACCTTAGTAGGTTTGCAGAGGTCATATTTTAACACAGAGAAGTTGTGCTTGAACTATTTTTTCAGTAAGTATTAGGAGCAAGTATTTGTGTACATAATTACAGACTTTTTCCAGTTCTCCATTACATTTTCTGTTTTTCTTTAGATTCTTGCTTGTAAGTGCTACAGTAATTCTAGACTCGTCTTAGATTATTTTCTTTTTTCTTTTCTCCCTCATCTTAATATAAGGAGGAAGCACAGGGTTTTGGAAACAAGTTCTTTTTCAAGACTTCAGTAAAACAAAGTGAACTGTGAGGTTTTACAGGAAAAAGGCCGGTTTTAGGTTGGGAGAGACTTGACATAGGGAAAGCCGTCGCAACCCAAACGTATACAAGTGACATCAGCATTTTCCTGAGCGGTTTCTGCTGTTGGCCTCTGTTGGTTTCCAGCAGTGCCTTATGTAAGCGTGCGCTGTACATCCTGTCCTGCTGTTCTCGGGCATGAAAATTCATCGGCGTTATCTTACTGTAGGCTTGCAGGGCTGAATAGTTACTGGCTGCTTGTTGTCTCAAATATCCACATGCAAATTTCTCATGAGCGTGCCCACGAGATCTATGCCGGGAGGATATTACTGTCCTCCTAGGAGACGCTGAAGGAGTAACTTGGTGTGAGACACAGCTCATCCCCCTGCTCCTCTTGGTAATGGGAACTGTAACCGCTGTGGCTACGGAGATAACCATGAGAGAGGTTTTTACTGGGCAGAAGCCTCGATCTGTATCATCCGTAGATGGACCACTAATGCAGTTTTGATGGCTGGTGATAAAACAGCCATAAAAACCAAAGGACTAAAGTTTCACCAGGAGCTTAGATAATACTAAGACTGGAAAATAAAGGCTTTTATATGCTATTGCTACATGCTTCTTGTTACAAGCTCTTTGAGAGGAATTGTAGCTTCGGATACTGATGCTTTAAACTTGTTCTTGTAGTTAGCATATAGTCAGCCATAATGAAGATACTGTCACTTGATGGGTGAAATTGAAGGAAACCCTTCATTATAAGCTTTAAAAAAATAAACATTCCTTCTGTTTTTCTGGCTTGCTATAAATCTGGCTGAAACTTGCTGAGATTAAATCCTGCAGTAGCTGCAATGTTTGTAGCTTAATTCTAAGTAAATCAGGCGCCTTCTTTGAACAGTGCCTAAAGTTTCAGTTTAAAATAAAAAAAAAAAAGGCATTTCTTAAATACACTGTAGTCTCTTCTTTCAGCACTGTAGCAGTGTGAGGGAGCCAAATTCCTGCTTACCTGCTCTTGGTGAATGTGGTTGTCTTTGTCTTGGAACAGCTGGAAAGTTTCCTTACGAGCACTGATGCAACACAGTTGTGTGTGGGACTGTACAAGGCCCAGAGCTCTGCAGAACCACGGGTGGAAAGGGTGATGTGGAGGAGAAGCATATCTGGAGATGCAGAAGGCCCGTGGAAGTAACGAAGAAATCTTTCCTGTGACTTTCCACAAGTGATCTGTTTCGTACTGCATGAAACAATTTCTCATTGTAAGGGAGAAACGGAATGTAGGGCTCAAGGAGGAGAGTGGTTATCTGAAAAGGAGCAGGTGCAGTGCTTTGACGCTTAAAAGCTAAACAAATTCCTGTAAGTGAGCTGTTCTCGGAGAGCTTAAGGAAATCTGTTGGCAAAACATCTAAGAGGGACTTGAATTTTCATTTTGAGTAGGGAATGGAATTATCACGATTGCTGTTATAACACAAATCTAGGAATGCACGGGCTTTTTCTAGTGCTTTTGTTATTTCTGGAGGAAAGGCAAATCTGTTTCTGCAAGAAAATGGACAGCAATGCAGCTACGTCCATTTTAACAGAGACTTGTAGCAGCTGTAAACCTCATCTAAAAAAAACCTAAGAAATCAATAACTTCAAAAGTACCTGCATATAGCACACTCAGGATTCCATTACATGATATTTTATTGCTTTATGGATATTTATGTGAAGTCTGCATACGTGTTGTCATTATTCGGTAGCCTTTTCCTTCTGTAGATGTAGGCAAGTAAACTGTAGTCTGGATGCTTAAATCTGCTAAAACATTTATAAGCAAGTTGGCTCTCGGAAAAAGTTTCCCACAGGATGCAGTGGGTGTCAGGTCTAAAGGTCAGTGGCAGACAAAGTGAAGTGAAGGCTCTTTTGAATTTATTTTTCTATTTTTTTTTTTTAAACAAATCCTGCTTTTGTAAGGAAGCATGGAACCTTTCTTTGTTACTTCCTGAATTTCTAAATGCTAACAGGCATTTACAGGTTCGTTCATACTGAAGCATTTTGTTGAAAACTTTTATCTTTAGGAGAGGGGGGAAAAAAATCAATCAGTTCAGTTGATACGTTTGTGAACTCTTAGCATGGAAGTTCCTGGTGTAAATCAAAAAAGCCAGATACAGTTTGAAGTGACTGTCATGTACAACTTAGGAAACGAACATTCCTGATACTAATAAAAGGGCCAGATTGGAACTACATAATTAATCCCAGAGTCCTTTTCAACACATGATAAGGTTTGGCTATAACAGCCGTAGGGTTAATGGAGACAACTGTCAAGTTCTGGATTGTTTGCCTAAAATAAAAATACCTGGATGCTTACTCTTGCACATATCTACTGGTGATTAGTGCTTGTGCTCCAGTTTAAATGGGAAAATGAGGGTGAGTAGTGGCTGACTTGGTCTTGAATCCATTTCCTGTCATAAATATGTATGCAGATAAATGATACATATTAAATGTGTATATAAATACAAAAAGTGTGTGTAAATATATCTAAATATATTTAAAGGCAGGAAATAAGTATATAGCATTTTTTAAGTTGTACACTGCAAAACCTTCTCTCCATAGGAGCCTGTTTGGAATAAAGTGACCGAGGAGTCCCAAGAAACAATCTTGTGATTATGTTTATTCGCTGTACTTATCAGTGACCTGGAAGAAGTGTGCAGGAAGGTGCTAAAAAAAATAAATAAAGAAAATGCTTATGAGACAGTACAAAGTCTGTGTCAGAGACAGCCAGGAGGAGTGGGCAGATGGCAGTCAGTACAAAACAGGTGAATAATCAGATTGAGAACAAGCTGAGTAGACTGTGCAAGCGAGTGTGCTGTTTGCATTTTGGTTTAGTGAACGTGATTGGGATTTTTCCTATTCTGATCTGTGGAACAGAGAGGTAAAAAACTTGTAGCTGAAAGCATATATATAATGCCTGCCACTGTCAGAGGAAGTTTCTGGGATAAGTAGAAAGGTCAGTGCTTGCAGAACTGTCTGAACTGGAAAAACCTTAAAGAAAAAAACCTGTTCTGTTTTATAAATTTCACCTGCAAGTTTATTTAGATTGATCTTTGGCACGTGTAACATGGAAAATATTAAGATGATCTAAAATCTTAGTGCCTGGTTAATATGGATGTGCTGCGTGAGCACAGATTTATTTTCTGAAATGATCTTGAAGGTAGCAAGATGAATGTGTGTTTTGGGGAGGGTGGGGGTTGATTCTTTTTTTTTTTTTCTTTTTTTACATAATTTATTTTACCTAGTTTTAAAACTCTTTTGGCTGCCTGTCTTGCCTGTCTCTGTTCGTTGCCTGGCTCGGTGACCTTTCCCAGATTGCTGCTTGGAGGCACTGTTGGAGTGATGAAGGTAAAGGTGGAACAAAGGGATGCTTGTGCTGATGAATGATTGATTCTGTAGCCTCACACAATGCTGAGGATTATAAAAAATAAATAATAAATCCACAGCCGGAAAAACTCCTCCCTTACTGATTCTTGCTTCTAAAAGGTTATAATATTTATAATAATAATAAAAAGACGTATACATGGAGGAGTTTATTTAGATCCTGTTGATCACCCTGTTGGTGACTTTGTCAATACAATAGCAATCTCAGTCTTTCTGGTTTGTATTTGTTCCAAAATGTTCCTGCTTTTTTTCCCTTTTTTAGAGACTATCATAAGTTCCAACAGCAGGGAACTGGTCTAACTGGAGAAGGCCCTACTACCCAATAAAGAGGCATTGTTTTGTCTGAGCTGGCACTTAATGAGAAGCACAACCCACCTTCCAGTTTACAATTTATTTAATACAGATAAGTTTTCCATACCTGAAATTACCCTTTAATAATATCAATTTGCTCCTGGTGTGCTGTCTTCTTAGGATGCCTCAGTCTGAATGCCACCAGTAAAGAGTTCTAACAGGCCTAATTCTCCTCAACCTTCTTGTGCTATATTTCTAAAGAAATAAAGGTTAGCAAGATAAAGGAAAAAAAGATTAAAATATTCGTAAGAAGTGCCCTAGATAAAGTTGTTTCATGTCTGAGGACATGTTGAATCCTGTGGGAATGAGGAAGCTAAACTGCTAAATGGCTGTTTAGTTCTTATGTTTCACACTGAGTCAGTGTGATGTTGGATATGAAAGTGATCTTGGTAGAATGTGGACATTTTCTATAAGGGATATAGAAATAAAATAGGTTAGTCCAAACCTTTTGCTGCTTAAGAGCTGTGTGGAGAATGAACGTTGGAGGCTTAACATGAGTATAATTAATCAAAATACCAGATGAGCCTCGGAGGACTTTCCTTTTTCACTTCATTGTTTTCTCTGCAGATACAACATGGTTCAGCCAAATGCAGCGTCATCATTCCGCTGATGTTCAAAGTGTTTCTGAATGTTCCTGAAGACCGAGCTCTTTTCTGTGCATTATCTTAAACTTCTCAGCCCATCATCATTTGGGAGTAGTCAGTGCACTGACTGGATATTTTTATATGCAGAAATCACAGTCTGAGGCCATGGTTTTGGGCAAGTGGTACATGTTGTGGGTTTGTTGTGTACTGTTGATAAGGCTCACGTTTGTATCTTCTGGAAAGTGCTATTACCCAAAACTGAAGCTCAGCAGCAGAAGATGCCCTGCTGACTCTCTGCAGCGTGGCAGAAAATGCTTCTTAGTGTGTGAGCTTCCTAAGCGTACATCCCGGGTACAAACTGCTCAGGGCTGCTGGCACAGAGTGGTTTTCCTTTGTTTTTAACCTTCACCAAACTGTCTCCTTTCCCCATATCCTCAATACCAGGCAAACAGAGCAGTAAAATAGAGGGTAAAGTTATTTACTAAGATAGGAATCAGACGCAGAAGGGTAAAAGTAGAACAGACTGTTCTGGTTTAAGCCACTGGTGCCCTGCCTGGCTGCTGAGCTGCTGATAGATAGAATTTCCAAGGTGCGTCTCAGCTACTGGACCTGGAGAGTCAGTACTCACAGCAATTAGTGTCTCCTCAGTGTTAGGTTTGGTTAAGTATTTAAATTTGAAATTGCTGTTATTTTCCATAGTATCTTCCTTTCTTCTGTCTCATCCTCACTAGTGCCCTCTGTGTGTGTTGTTTGTGGCTCTTCCTGGAGATGGGCACCTCTTTTTATCCGTATTCATTCTTCTAACTAGTCCATATTTGATATAAGCCATCATCTTAACATATGTTCTTACAACATACTCATATGCTTGGTGCAATGTGTTGTGTTAACCTAATGTTTTCTGAGAGGATCTATTTAGAGACCACGTGTGAGATATTACTAGCACTGCTGATAAAATCCGTAACTAAATGATCGTGCTTATAAATAAGCTCTTTCTCATCGTTGCCTCTCAACCTATTTCTTTTGAAATTTGCTTGTCTTAAATTATTGTTTGATAAACTTAACCAGTAAAACTTCAGAGTAATGAGTATTGCACTCAAGTCTAGATGGAGAAAATGTGTTTACTTATCCTTCGAATTAGGTTAAGACAAGAACTGTTATGGCTAGCTAATTTTTAATATTAGTTTGACAGGTGTATACTTTATTGAAATAAGACAATCGTGGTGTTTTCAAGAATATTTTTCTTGGTGGTAGTTCTGAGAGTCCAACTCCCCCATCTTTCTGTGGGTCAAGAACATCTTCATTTTCACACAGTCCTTTTGCTGTGGAATAACTAAGCCATCTGTGGACAGGATCAAGCATTTTGGTATGACTGGAAGGAACACTGGGTGTTCTGGTAGCAGGGAAGCTAATGCTGCAGCCTGTGCCTCATCTGTTCTGAATCTATCAAGGGAGTGTTTCAAGGAAAATTAAGGTGACTTCTAGAGCTTTATGAAGATTGGTGTGCTGTATCTCTAGCCTTTGTAGCAGAAAACTGTAACACTGAGCAGAGCTTGCCATGTTCAAAACTTGAATCAGCTGTGATAGAAGACAGATTCTTTAACGAGGAAACTTGGAATATTTTCTTTACCTAAAATACACATCTGTCTGTTTGACTCTTCCCTTTCCTCTGATATTTTTTTTTTTTATTCTCTAACTTGAAAAATTATTTGTTGGATCTGATCCAGTGTTTTTAACATCATCAATTACAAAATAAATGTAGTAGTTGATGTCCTTAGGTATTGTGTGTTTAGGCATGATTGTCTGGTCTTGTATTTTTCATTTGATTTCAGCCTGCATGACTACTTTGAGTTCAAAAGCCTAATCAAAATTTTACAAGGAGTTTTTTCCCTTTGAAAGCGGTGATTAAATGACTTGTCCCGATAAGCACACTAGTTGGATCAGGAACTGCTAAATTGATGGTCCAGTTAAAAGTCAGGTTATGCCAAATATTAACTAGAAGCAGTAAAATCTCGGGAAAGTAAAACAAGTCCATGTACTTAAACATTCCTTGGTTCTAACAACCTGATTGAAGCTGTGATTCTGTATGTTAATATGCAGTTGCACGCTGCAGTATCAGGGAGAAGTACCCGTTTATGTGTTGCTCTTTCTTACACAACACATACTTCAGTGTGAAGTTCCTTATTAATGTGGTTAATGATATCTGACTTCTTGCTTATATGTAAATTAAGAAACAAAACCTCTATTTACAAAGCTTAAACTGATGTTATGCATGGTATTAGTTAAATTTTTTCCCAAGAACACCAGCATCCCAATAAAACCAAAACTCTGCCACAATTCTCACAGGCTGTTAATCATGAATTATTCTTTTTGTGGAAAAGGGAATGTTTTCCTAAGTCACCCGCTTCAAATGAAAAGGTGAATACAGGTTAGGGGTGGACCTGCTGGAAAGCACTTCTGAGGAGAAGGATCTGGGGGTCCTGGTAGATAGTAAACTATCCATGAGCCAGCAATGTGCCCTTGTCACCAAGAGGCCAATGGAATCCTGGGCTGCATAGGGAAAAGTGTGGCTGGTAGGTGGGAGGAGGTCATTCTCCCTTGACTGCTCTGCACTGATGAGGCCACACCTGGAATACTGCCTCCAGTTCTGGGCTCCCCAGTTCAAGAGAGACAGGGAACTACTGGAGAGAGTCCAGTGTGGGGCAACAAAGATGATGGAGGGATTGGAGCATCTCCCTGATGAGGAAAGGCTGAGAGAGCTGGGACTCTTGAGCCTGGAGAAGAGAAGGCTGAGGGGAGACCTTATTAATGCTTCTAAATGTCTGAAGGGTGGGTTAAGAGGGGATGGAGCCAGACTGTTTTCAGTGGTTCCTAGTGACAAGACAAGGGGCAATGGGCACAAGCTGGAACACAGGAAGTTCCATTTGAATATGAGGAAAGACTTTTTTCTGGTGAGAGTGCTAGAGCCCTGAAAGAGGCTGACCAGGGAAGGTGTGGATTCCCCTTCTCTGGAGACTTTCAAGACCCACCTGGATGCAGTCCTGAGTGATGTGCTCTGGGCAATCCTGCTTTATGAGGGGAGTTGGACTAGATGATCTCTAGAGGTGCCTTCTAAATCTGACCATTCCATGATCCCATAATACTGTTTTTTTCTGTCAGTTTACTGGTACGCTACGAATCTACTATTGGAGAATTTTCCTTAATACTTTAGACAGGTTCTAATCTGTTAACTTGTGCTGTGTGGCTGTCTGCCCCTGTCATTGCTTCACCCCCTGGAGAATGAACAGTAATTTTAGGTGTCTGGTTAATCTTTGCACAGACAGCACTCTCAGATCACTGGAGACTGCGGCACTGGCATACAGGTTATTGAAAACTCTCTGATGTTTCCTGTCTTTTAAGATACGGCTTTAAGTTGGAGAACATAATTAGTTTGAGGAATTCCACTTTTAAATAGTGTTGTACTTAAGTTGGAATTTGAAAGATTAGATGTGAGATTTCATTTGTGTGCGTAGCTTGACAAAGAATGCCAATGATACTCTCTTTTTTTGAATTTAAGTGGAACCTCAGGCAGCTGACTTTTGTGGAAGGGCATTGAGTTTCGATCTGGTGGTGGTGCTTGAGTTTGCTTTTCATAGTCTGGAAGCTTGTCTTTGCAGCTCCCCCTTAAGTGGACCTTCATTGGTCCTGTTGTACAGGTTAACTTTGTTTTCACACAACGGATTTCTTCTAGAAATGCTATGAGTGATGTGTATTGCTCTAGTGGTGGTTATATTTTAATTCTTCACGTTGAAGGCAGATTACAAATTGCATGACAGTGACTTCAGTCGCTTGTCCCACGCTTACACGTAAACAACACAGAAGAGGTTGAGAAAAATTGCTGATTTACAAGTTGAGTCCATCTCCAAACACTTTGAGACTTTTCTTCAGTTTTCTCTCCTGGTTTCTTTGGGTTATGAAAAAGGAATTGAAACAGATGGTAGCCCTTGTCGAAAGCTGAATGACTATACTGTTTGCTTCTTTCAACAGGTGAAATAAGTCTTGATGACTGCAGCATCCTTGCCCTTTAAAATTTTCAGGGAAAATCACCTGGTTTGTGAACTGAGTATGGCAGGATTCCTATGAAGAACCACGTTATTTGCTTATTTTTCATTTTTGTAAATACTTTTTTTTCATATGTAAATGTGGTGAAACGAGGTGGGCAGCTTAATTTATTTTTTCCCTTGGCTCATTTGTTTTAGGACATGCCTGGCTTTAATGAGTTTTTGTTTTGGGCTCTAGTAAAGTTCACTTTGAAATCCTGATAAAATCAAATTTATAATGTAGAAACTCCAGACTTAATGATGATTTTGTGTAGGAGCACTGCTTTTGGGCTTGATTTGCATCTCACACAAACTTTTTTGCAGAGCCATACCCTTGACCTAATGAAGTAATTAATGTTAATGTGTTGGTAGCTGGCTAAGGCAGCCACCAAAGGAGGATTGAACCACATCCTCGGTTAGAGGTTTTCACAAATATTTTTCAGGAATATTAGTATTCAGAAATGTTTTACACTGCCAAGTTCTTCAAGGGACGTTTTTGCCTGGGGTGATTTGCATGCTTCTGAATACTTGGCAACATTTTTGTTTATTTTTGCATTCTTTTGGTTTGTCTTTGCTTCTCTCCAAGGTCAGGATGCTTTCTGGCCTACGCTGTGGTGTCCACATACTGGCAGGTGGAGCATTGGTAATGTAAGGTGGACTTCTGACTCTTCCAACATTTAGAACTGTAGAATCATAGAATTGTCTAGGTTGGAAGGGACCTTTGAGATCATCCAGTCCAACCATCGACCTAACTGATACAAAAACAACAACCCATCGCTGAACCATGTCACTAAGCACTATGTCAACCCATCTTTTGAATACCTCCACAGATGGTACCTCAACCACTTCCCTGGGCAGCCCATTCCAATGCTTAATAACCCTTTCAGTGTAAAAAAAAATTCCTGATATCCAATCTGAACTTCCCCTGGTGTGACTTGATGCCATTTACTCTTGTCCTATCGCCTGTGACTTGGCAGAAGAGACCATAAGGTCTCCCCTCAGCTGCCTTCCTTGAACAACCCCAGCTCCCTCAGCCTCTCCTCATACGGCTTACTCTCCAGACCCCTCACCAGCTTTGTCACCCTTCTCTGGACCCACTCCAGCACCTCAGTGTCAATATTTTTGTAGTAAGGGGCCCAAAACTGGACACGGTACTTGAGATGGGGCCTCAAAAGTGCCAAGTAGAGGGTGACGATCACCTCCCAAGTCTTGCACACCACACTGTTCCTGATACAGGCCAGGATGCTGTTGGCCTTCTTGGCCACCTGAGCATGCTTCTGGCTCATGTTCAGCCGGCTGTTGACCATCACCTTCAGGTCCTTTTCTGCCAGGCAGCTCTCCAGCCGCTTTTTCCCCAAGCCTGTAGCACTGCATGGGGTTGTTGTGACCCAAGTGTAGGACTCGGCAGGAAAAGTGATTGCTGTGAAAGTCCTGCTCAGTTGGTTTCCACAGAGGTGGAGTTTGCTGACTGCGCTTGGCAGAGAAGTCTGTGGGAAGAGCTCCACGTTAACATGCAGCGTTAACAGAAAGTGCTGAGGAACCGTTTTCAGACTTGCAGTTGGGATGAACTTGGAAAGGCAACTTGGTGTTCCTCTGCTGGTGGTTATTTTTTTTTTGTTATTGGGTTTTTTAAATATCTCTTTCCTGTTGCAAGGCATGGCATTATTGAAGCTACATTTAAATGGTTGTAAAGTTGATACTGCCTTTAAGGGAGAGTGATTTTGTCAAACTCATTTTTGCTGTTGTTGTTTATTGTGTCTTTGAGATACACGGCTTGCTAATGTTACTGGACACCACTCCAAATGTTGATAACAGAGGTCTTAAGTATTGCTACCATTTTCTGAGAGCGAGGTGGGGAAAGCTTCCTATTATGGTTAAACAATTCACCTATATTGATTTAACGGAGTGTTGCCATGAAACAGGCCATCCTGCCCTACACAGTGCCTTCTTCCTGTCGCTGCTGAGGATTGTTCTGCTGTCCACGAACAGCCCGGCTGCCTGCTACAGCACAAAACTTACCTCTTCTCTTTTTTCTTTTTTCTTCTTGTTTCCAGAATTAGATAGCAACTAAAACGGCGGTTGTCAAAGTAATGTGCATCATGAAATCGTAAAATTCCAGTGGAGGAAGCAGGAATCCCTCAGCTCAAAGATGGAAAGAGCAGGACTGCTCTCATGCCACAGTGCTCTTACTGTGGTCAGTTTGAACCATCCTGAGAGTGCACCAGCAGTCAGGCTCTGTGGCGTGAGTATTCTCTTCATGGTTTTTGGAAGGGTCATTGTCCAACAGCCTGTCTCATTAAGATAATTATAAAGCAATACTAAATGATAACAACTGTGCAGTAAGAACATCTATTTGAGGTGAAGATCTTGGCTGCATGTAATGGTTGCAGTTGTGCATTGCTCTGTGTTTTGCAGGCCTGCATAAAATTTAAGTATTCAGGTTCAGTGACTTAAATTTGCTTCAGGATTAACTTTGGAAGATCTGTGTGCTATTATCTCCAAAATGCCTATAGCTATAGGCTGGATAATGGCATTCTTTGCTGCTGATCCTGGGGTTTTTTCCCCCTAAAAACACATTACTTTTTCTTTGTTTTTCATATGAAAGCAAAAAAAAAAAAAAAGAGGAAGAAGATGAATCCTGAATAACTCACTTTGAGAGAATAGTTTGCCAGCACTGAATGCAGGAATAATTTGTAGCAGACCCTACAAAACTTTTTGAAATGCTGCTCAGAGCAGGGCATTCCAAACAGCAGAACTGGCTCTGACTGGGTGGCATTTGGCAGTGCAGGCTTAGGATATTTCTAAGACATTGTGAACACTGATGTGAACCCCAGAATGGACCTGTAAATTTCCAATTTGTTTAGAAAACTTCCTACCAAATGAAATTGCATTTGGATATTATTATAATTCTTACTGCTGAATTATCTGATGACTAAAAGCTTCAGAAAGGATTTCCTGCTGTATGTGTTCCTCCTGCCATTTATTTTGGCACTCAGTGAACCTGTTACCGAACTGATTCAACCAGCACAGCAACTGAAAGGTCATATAGTGAACTACGTTCAGGTTTTCATTGGGGTCAGGAGTGCAATTTTGCCATAACAGTTCTGATGGTCTCCAGTTACTGTTCTGCAGTTCTTGTGGAACGTGATCTTTAAGATCCCTTCCAACCCAAACCACTTTATGATTCTATCATTTGACTTCTTTTGGATGAAACAAAATTGAAAGTGTCCTTATGGACTTGGCAAATGCATTTGGTTTAAGGCTGTTTACGCCATAGGTAGGACTAGAGCTAATTCTGAAGTGACACCCCCTGATATAGATGTAGTTTGGGTATTGTCTTCAGCACAAACTCTGTTATTTTGCAGATTGCCTCCTATTGCAGTGCACTACCTGCTAACGTGGGTGAAGGGTTTGTGGGTTTTTTTAGATGAATATATTTATTAGCTCACCCAAAGATGTGGAAAATGCCAGTCAATGCCAGGAAGAGAGTTCATTTTAGCTACTAGTCTGATTGCTTAAACTGAGTACTTCTCATTCTTATTTTGAAACTCTGTGATATCGAAACTCAGTTCAATGTTCTCTGGACCAAAAGTATCAAAAAAACAGGATTGTCATGTTAGGTGAATGACCCAGGTTTCCCCTTCATAATGTTGTTTTGTCTGTTGCATTGAATTGTTGTTTAATCTGGGTGGTCCTGGGAGTGAGTTCTAGGAACCTGTCCTGCTACACCTGAGCTACTCCTAAGCTGTTTGTTTGCTGTAATTGGTTTAATTCTGATTATCACTGAAGTTTTGCATTTGTAGTGCACCAAGAAGGTCATACTGTCATCTTCTGTATTTAGTATATTATGATTTGAAACGCCGTATTTAATACCAGGAGGAAACAAAATTGAGATTTGCAAGGGAAAAATTGAGTTAAAAATCTGTAGTTGAGACATCCTTTTGTATTGCTTAAGAGCAACGCTTTTAAAATGTGATGTTCAAATTTATGGCTTGTGGGAAACATTCTGCTGTCTTTTTCAAATTAGAGGGATGTTCTACAACCAAGCTAAGTGAAAATATCTTTCATATTGCCTCTTCTTAAAGATATTGGCATGAAATTATAGTCTTGAAGGGATTTTTCTGGAAGAACATTATGAGTAATCTACAAAGGTGACCCTGGAATAGTGTTTGGCAGAATATTTAAATTCAATAGGCTTAGGTATGCAGCTTCTATTTCTCTGTAGTTTATTTTTTAAAATATTTGGCACTAGCTGATTAAAATAGTTCTAACATTAAATATTTGTGATTCCAGAACTGTTGGAGCTGTTAGCACTGCAGTCTTATTGACAACACCTGGCTATTTATAGGAGAGTCTGATGTCATCTATGGATAATTCTTTTTCCAAGTACTGACTTTGTCATGTCTAAGGATAATTACTTAAACAAGGCTATAGTTGCTGGAAGCATATTGCAGGAATTAATGAGATCATGGAGTCTCAAGCATAATGGTCAGAAGAGACTTCTGGAGGTCTCTGGTCCAACCACTTGTTCAAAGCAAAGTTCTAACTGGCACTTGGTGGGATGAGCAATGGCTTTGTCCTACTGAGCCATGAAAACCCCCAAGGACAGAGAATCCACAGCCTCTCTGGGAAGCTTCTTCCTGGGCTTCACCACCTTCCTAGTGAAAAAGTTTCTCATTAGATACAATCTGAATTTTTTGTGGCCATTGCTTTCTTATCCTGTCTGCCAGTGCTGAGAGAGTTTGTCTTGACTGTCTCTAGAGTTCCCATCTTGGTAGCTGTAGCCAGCTCTGAGATGGTCCCTTCTCTTTGCTAGAGAGAACAGTCCCACCTCTGTCATCATCTCTCTGTGGGTGATGTTTTTGAGTCCCTGAGCTCCTCAGGGTTGGACCCTCCTTTGTTCCTCAGCATCCTCCTTGAAGTGAAGGAAGTTCCTCATCTGAGCCCCCGGTGTCTGCAGTGTCCTTGCTAGCAGCAGGCAGAGAAGGGACAGCATTGCCTACCTGTGGTCCTCTCTGCAGTTTGCCTTCTCTGCAGTGAGACGTTGGCACCCGTTTCAGCTGGATCTGCCCCATCCTCTGGGCCCTTTCCAGCAGGGCTGTATTGCAGCCAGCTCTGCCCAGCCTGTGCTGATGCCTGGGGTTCTTCTGCCCTGGGTATGGAGCTTTTTGTTTTCCCTCCTTGAACACAGTGAGGTTTCTTTTGTCTCTGTCCTTGGAATTATCATGGTCTGTCTGTGTTGGCAAAAGCTCTGCCATTCACTGTGTCAGCCCCCTCTTCTCTGTGCCCCTCCAGTGTCACCTGCCAGTGTGCTGAGGTGCCATCTGTGTCATCTCCCTGGGTGCTGATGAGTGTGTTTGGACCCCTGTGTTGTCCCCCAGGGATCTCCCTTGCCAGCCTGTACCTGGATATTCAGCCGTTGGTTGTAGCTTCATGAGCCAGCGACCCAGCTGGTTTTCCAGCTCATCTTCTCTGTTGGTTGAGCTGGGGCTGCTTAGCTCCCAGGTGAGACTGTGGGTGGAGACTGTCTTGAACTTTTGACTAAAATCAAAGTACGTGACATTCACCATTCAACTTTAAGTAGCTGCCCAGCTCTTCACATGAGGTTTGTTGGATACATTCTGCCTTTGATAAAACTTTTAATAGTTCATTTTTATTGTTTTTTATGTCCACATCTTTTAAAAATTAATTCCAAATAGTTATGTTTGGTGTGCATTCCAGAAGTAGGTGGTACTCTCTACCTCTTCTTTTGACTTTTTCAGGCTTGCGTATGGTGGGTTTGGTTCTTGTCAGGAACCTTCTGCAAATGCCGTGACTTTTTTCTAAGTTATCCTTGTAATTCTGTAGAAAATACAGCACAAGAGGACTACTGCATTCAGTGGTTGGCAAGCAAAACTTTTTACAGATTATTTTCATGATTTAGAAAAAAAGTTGCTGTTAAAAGCCACTTCTGTCTTCTCTAAAACAAAATTAGTGTTTCTTTTTATTGGAGCCCAATAATTAAGTTCTAAATGTTACATTGCTCCAAGTAGGGAAACACAACTCAAATTTGTCTGATATAGTCCTTGGCATATTTACAGACTAGGAAAGTCTATTTTAATCCTTGTTGTGTTATAAATTATTGAAGGAGGTGGCTTGTTTCTAAAGGAAACCATGTTTGAGAGAGAGGGTGTGAAAGTAGTAATTTTCTAAGCATATTTGTCAGATTTT
Source organism: Thinocorus orbignyianus (assembly GCA_013400375.1). NCBI lineage: Eukaryota > Metazoa > Chordata > Aves > Ciconiiformes > Thinocoridae > Thinocorus > Thinocorus orbignyianus. The sequence continues at coordinate 1,140,400 of VXBW01003700.1, forward strand.
GTGTAAGATTGATCTGAGAATATGGAGTAGTGTTTTCAAAACAAAGTGTTTTGCCATCACGTTATGTCTGTTTCCAGTTACTGTCAGTAAATCCAGAAAATTACTTTCTGAAAAGAAGTTGGTGGCATCTACATATTTAAATAGAGATAATAATTCTGAGGGTAGGTTAAAGGTGTTGTGCATTCCTTATGGGTTGCATGTGGTTTGGTTTTGTTGTTGAGGTTGCTGATGCTGAAGTGGATGCCATGACTGTACTCTGTTCTCGTGGGGACAGTTTCCTTTGTGGAAGCAGACTGTATGTGTGTACTTAAAAGAATAGGTCTCTTGGGTATTATTGCAAAACAAATAATTAACTTTTTTCCTTTTTTTTCAACTTGTGCCTAAAGGACAAAGATGCTTTGTAAAACCAAGTGCCATGCACTTATCTGATGTTTGTGACTTAACTGGGTTGAGCTTATTTTCTTTGAAGTAATTAAAAAAAATAATTGTATCTGCTCCGGGAGCAAGGTTAGAATTGATACCGGTGCACAGGTCACTTCTCAGTCTGATACCCTTCAGGATTTAATTGCAGTGGAGGCGCTGAGCTCACTTTATTCAGCAGGGGAAACAGGCTGTTGTGATACTGTACTTCCACCCAAGTCTATGGGCTGCAGGAACAATCTCCAGCCTCCACCTCCCAAAACTGAGAGTGAGAGAATGCCAGGGTTTGTCATATTTGCAACTCTGCTCCTTTGCAAGGATTGGAATGTGGTCATGCAGGATTAGCCTTAAAACGGGAACATTTGTCTTGTGTTGCCTGTAGGACTGTTGATGCCCTGGCCCTTACCAGCTTCTCCAGCAATATAGGAACACGGTGTAGACTTACTAGCCAGACTGCTGATGGTAACAGCTGAGCCAAACATGTCCTGGTTCAGCAGAGGTGAGCAGAAGGACTCTGCAATATGCGTGTCCCCTTGCAGCTCTCGGCTGGTTTCCATCCCAGTGTTACAGAGAGCTGTTGTTGGCAGCTGATATCACCAGAGAATTATAATTGCAAATGTGAGTGAAAAGTCATTAAGTGAAGGAGTCTGCTAAATGTGTCATTGATTCGGAGTCTGCTACACCAGACTCAATTGATAGCCCCTCAAAAAAGAGAAAAGACAAGACAACTTAGCCTAACAAATGACGTATTTATATATAGCTTTTTTGGTCTTGATGTTTTCAGGGAGGTTCTTTCATTCGTGCTTCTCATATTTGAGTCAGCAGGCACAGAGGGCTTCAACATTGTAGTAAACTTGCTTCTGGAGACAGTAAAGGCTTGAGTTATTTGTGTTTAGTTTGTTTTGTGGTTTTTTTTTTATGGGTAGAGCTCCTCTGATATTACTGCAAAGAACATCCATTAAATTGATTCCTTGTCAAGTGTTTGGGCTGGGTTTTTTTGCCCTCTTGCTTCTGTCTTCTGCCCTCTTTTTAATAAAAGGTGAATTTCTCTGTATTTTCCAGATTGGAGGATCATCTGAATCTTATACTTAAAGATGACCTTAAAAATAAAGAGTTCACTTCTTACAGAGAGCTTTATCATCTTGGACTGGAGATGTTGATTACTTTGAAAGAAGAAAAGGCAGACTATGGGCCCAAATCAGGAACTGGAAAACTTTCCAGGATAACATGGAGACATGTCATGTAGAGGTAGCTGTAAAGTATTTTGAAGCTATTTTTCTTAATAGTTTCTAGTTAAGTATTTCCAAGAATCTGCCTCAGATTAAACAACCTGTTTTCAGTGTACTTTACCAGGAATGGGACAAATTTCTTTGCTATAAAGAGGAACCAAAAAGAAAAGGTAAATAGCTGAAATTAAGAAATTAGAGCTGTACTGTAGACAACAATATTGAATTATACAAACTCAGTGAGTTTAGCATGTAATTAGAATTTCTTGATAGATCCAAAAGAATGCTTTTACAGGAACATAAGGGAAGGGATTGAATCTCAATGTGAAATCTGGCCTAATACATTCAAAGCATTCACGTTTTTCCTAAGTTTGTCATTGCAGTTTTCCAGGTTTCTCTTAATGGTTAGTGCACTGATGCAGCTATCCTGCCAGAAAAGTTTAAAATCTAAAAATGCAAGAGTAGCAGTGGATGTTGCTGTATATTATATAGCAGTATAAGCTGTTGAATATTTGTGCTCTGAGGAAAAGAAATACAAGTAAGGATGTAGTATCCTTTCTTCCTTTTTCTGTTCTTGATTGCAGGTTAGCCTGTTGGTTGTGATTTTTGAGGGTAATCCATACCCTCTTTGTCTTTTGTGTAGCTGATGTATTTATTATCAGCTCATTTTGAAGGCAAAATGATTTTGGATTAGCCACTTCCAGCCCTCTTCACTTTACTGCAGAACTTCAAGTTACTGAAATAAAAACTTGATTTGGCTCAATGACTTCTTGCATAGATCTGTTACTCCAGGTAATGGCAAGCCAAGGTGATACTCAGTAAAAAACAGGTTTTTCAGGCCAAGCTGAGTTGCTCAGCCTGAGGAACGCAAGACTGGGGAGGGGTGTGTCTAATTGCTGCCATCACTCTCATCCATAGAACAATATCATAAATTTTAATCAGTGAACTTGGTTCAGACTCGGATGTGGCGGAATTGGGCAGAGGCCCTTTTGACTCAGGATCCGAACTTTATTTTGGCTCACACCATCATCCTTTTTCTGTAGTTTCTCCTCCTTAGATCTCCTTTAGTCAGATAAGAATATTATTTCACAACACAAACTTCTAGGTGGTTTTCTGAAATGACTGTGTATGGTGTATGCATCCAGTCTTCACTTGAACTTAGTCTCAGCTCTGTTAGTAGTGTTCCACTTTCATGCTTTCCCATAGACTTTTAAAATATCAAGACACTTTTTTTTCCTCTCTTCCTTAACATTTTACAATGATAGATTCAATCTCTATCAGTGTTTCATATTTCACTGCCCAATTTAAAAGTCCTCCCTCTTATACCAAAATCACTAGTGGTGCTGCTGATGTATTAGTGACCAAAGGAAGCAGGGTGTGCTCTTTCCTGAAAATACACAGGAAATGCAGTGTTAAAACTACTTACGTGCGCTTCCTCCTGCAGCAGAATTCATCCTGCCTTGTTAATTTCTGCTCTCTGTGGGTGTCAGGAGCTCCCTACAACACAAAATCAATATTCAAGGCGGTAACGTGCGCCTGAATCACTGCGTGACATAAGTGCTGTTGGGGATGATGTGACTGGGGTTACGTGTGAGCTGCGGTTCTTAAAATGTAATGCTGATTCAAACATGATGTTTGACCCAGGGCAAACAGCTTAATTTATCCTTTGTGATCCCAGAAAAAGTGGAATAAAAACACTGGTGAGCTATAAGGTTAGTTAAAAACATACCAAAACGGTGAGAATTTAATCACTTCATACTTCAGAGCTGGGTACATTTCTTTGAGCACTTGGTTGAGAAAGAAACTGTCTCGTGAAAAGAAGTTGTTCTCCCCTCCCTGATTACCTCACCACCACCAAAGGCAGACAGATAGGGACTTTGAGTAAATATTCTGCTCTGGCTATTTAATTGTAGTATCAGAGGAATGGGTTTGTATTCAGATTGTTTGGTATAATTGCATTAATAGATTCTTTCACTTTTTTAACTTACAGTAAACAACAAATGTTTGGATTTTTTTTTTTTGCCTAGATTTATACTTAGGAGGAGTTTGTGGGGGAGGGAGAAAAGAGCATACTGAGAGCATATCAGTTCACATAGTATTAATCTTTAAACAGATTAGATTTCAGTATATTATGGAATTATTTTAAAATCCAGATTTAACTACTAGAAAACTGGTGAATGCTGCCTGTTGGCTTTCACTGTGAAGTTCTTCTTACTATTTAAGCAGATATATAAGGTCTCCCCTCAGCCTTCTCTTCTCCAGGCTCAAGAGTCCCAGCTCTCTCAGCCTTTCTTCATCAGGGAGATGCTCCAACCCCTTCATCATCTTTGTTGCCTTATGCTGGACTCTCTCCAGTAGTTTCCTGTCTCTCTTGAACTGGGGCGCCCAGAACTGGATGCAGTATTCCAGTGGTGGCCTCACCAGTGCAGAGTAGAGGGGGAGAATGACCTCCCTCCACCTACCGGTCACACTCTTGCCTGTGGAGCCCAGGATTCCATTGGCCTCTTGGTGACAAGGGCAAATTGCTGGCTCATGGATAGTTACTATCTACCAAGACATAATGGTGTTCCTTTTTTAGCATTAAATGTTTTGTTTATTTTTTTTATTCTGGAGTATTGAGAGCTGAAGAGCAGTTCCGAGGGTGGTGATTGTACATTTGCATCATTCTGTATTCCCTCCGTGGGGACTTAGGAGGGGTTTTCATGCTTCAAAGAATGATCTTTATTGCTCTTCTTAAGAAGATCAGTTAAAGGCATTAAGAGAAGCCAGTGGTCAGTACTCTTTGGTTTATGATGACATTAGAATAAATCCTGTTTTCAGCATTTTTATGCTTTACGAAAGTGAAAGGACGGTGCCTGTGAGGAAAGCTGGAGTCTGCTGGGGTTTGTTTATAAAACAGAAAGCGTTGGGGAAAATAACTGAAGGTGCTTCTTTAACAAATGTGTGGCTTCGATTTTGATTGAACTTTTATGGAATTTGTAACTTTCGAGCATGGAGTTGTATAAAGGGATCTGTAATGCTTCTACCTTTTTTTAACACCACATTTAGAAATGTGAAAACTTCAACTTCTTTTATAGAGGTAGAATTACTTTGTAAGAGGCCGTGTAGGTATTTGTAGTCGACAGTGAGTTTGATAAAGGAGCAAGAGACTTCATTGTCACAAATATTGGCTATTTTGTGATGATTCCCATGTTCAAACAAGAGGAGGTTGCGGGGAGTGTGTTCTCTTTGGGCAGGTGACATTGTAGTAACCTTCATTATTCCTTAAGAAGCAAATGTTTAGAGCCAAGCGGTGTAAGAAATGGTTCATTGCAACTTAATGCTCAGCAGCCTAATTAGTCAAATACCATGTGCCTACCTCTGCATGAAATAGCCTGCTTCTTTCCAATGTAAAATAGGAATTTTCAGTTTTGGAACAGCCTGAAGAGGCCTTTGTTGCAAATGACCACTGGCTTTTTAACTATTTCTTCTCAAAAATAATGAAGGTCAGCGTGGTATCCATAGTGACTGCATGCAGCTTCCTCGTTAATCTTGGCATACTGCTCTAATAACTACAGTCACTGCTAGCAAGTTCTCATGTCTCGGGAGGAAATCTTTCTTTGAAAACTGGTTGTGATTGGTTGTTTTTTTTTTTGTAACACTAATCTTGATTATTGTAGTTTTTCTTCACATTTAAACTCCCTGTCATAATTCATCTTACTTTATGAGTTGCTGTGGAGGCCTAAACAGAGCCCTCCAGAAGAAGCACCTTAAATTGCTGAAGTTTTCAGATAACCTCGCAGTAGAAAACTTGGAAAATTCTTTTCTTTCTGAAGGGATAAGGATTGCTAAAGGGGAATATGTCAGTATTAGTCAAAGAAGACACTCCACTGCAAAATTAAGGCATATGAGTGTTATGGTAATATCATCAAACCAGAATTATATGTTGGATTTTTAAAAACAAAGTGCTGATAGGAGTTTTGGAGCCTCTGCATCCATCGCAAAGACGGGGGGAACTTTTGCAGCAGCAGGAGCCCTTCAGGAGTCCTTTGAGTTTTGACTTTTTTGAGGTTACTCCTGTGCACAGCGGTGGGGAATGGGAACATCAGGAGAACGCACAACATCTGACTCAGGGCAGCGCACTTCGTAAATTACTTGGGTGTAAATTAAATTATTTCCTCTTGAAGTGTTATGCATTGTAAATACCGATTTTGTAAAGGCTCTTTTAACTTAGAGGAAACTGATTGTTGCTGAACATAATACAATCTGGTGGGAGTTCTGATGGTAATTTCTTGAAAATGAGAAGTAAAATGGTTCCATCCTGAGGCTGTTCTTATTTTCCCTCCCACACTGCCCCTCTCCTTTTACTGCTCACCCAAAAAGAAGGGATTTGGGATTGATACTATTTTCCTTTCATTTCAATTAGTTGGTCATAATAGAGCTTTAAACTGATCAGGTAGGATTCTGACACTAGAAGTAAAAGTTCTCAGAGTTCTGGCTAGCTTGTGTTTCTGGTATTTTCTTTATAATGAACACAGTTTGTTTTGTTTTGCTGCTGTCTTTAATTTTGCGTATGGCTTTACTTAAAAATATAACTAACTATGAAAGGGTGGCGATCTGCAAAATTCAGAGGATGTTCAAAGAGGAAGTCTGTTTATTTTTGAGAGCTCCAGGAATGAGGATATAGGGAAGTAAACTCAAGGGATCGTTAAAATAATAATAATAATAATCTGGTTTATTTGTATATATTTTAACTCGTAGAATGGTCTAGGTTGGAAGNGTGTGTCTTAAATCTTTTCTCTTTTTATTTCCCCTCCTCTGAAGGTGCCGAGCTGCTCCACGCTGTTAGAGACCCGCAGCGATGCATAGTGGTCTGGTGCTGTAAACATCCCCGACTGGAAGCTGTACCAGGCCTAGCTTTCAGTCAGATGTTTGCTGCACCTGGCTATCCTTGGGCAGCAGCAGAAGGATAAAGCTCTTGGAAATGTGCATCTCTATATTTATTATTTTTTTTTAACATTATTTCTATAGATAAAGCTGAATTTTCTCCAGATGAATTGACCTGATGAATAGCGTAGGTGTGATGTCTTGAACCGAGCTGTTGGGTGTTGGTGGCTTGGAGCAGGGTTCCTCGCTGTGGTGTGAGCCATGGAATTGGGCTTCACTGGGACGTAATGGCACGTGGTGGGGGATTTCATAGAATCATAGAATGGCCAGAGCTGGAAGGGACCTTAAAGATCGTCAAGTTCCAGCCCCCCTGCCATGGGCAGGGACCCCTCCCACCAGACCAGGTTGCTCAAAGCTTCATCCAGCCTGGCCTTAAACACTTCCAGGGATGGGGCAGCCACAACTTCTCAGGGCAACCTGTTCCAGTGCCTCACCACCCTCACAGTATAGAACTTCTTCCTAATATCTAATCTAAACCTCCCCTCTTCCAATTTAACACCATTACCCCTCATCCTGTCACTAGACTTCCTGACAAAGAGTCCCTCCCCAGCTCTCCTGTAGGCTCCCTTCAGATACTGGAAGGCTGCTTTGTGCAGCCTTTCTTATGCAATTATCCATAAATTGGATTTGCTCTGTGGATTGTCTGATTTAGCAGCTTCTGTTACTTACGACTCTTTGGAAAAATCGTTATAACTTCTGTCAAATACTTAGCAGGCATTTTATTTGATCTGCTTTGCTTTTTGTTGGCTTTCTCTGAAATTCCATGTTCTGCGTCTCCTATGAGTGGGTGGTGCTCTCATTGTTTATGAGCTGGATAAAACCCAAGGCCAAAATAAAGGTTAAAAATATGACAGAGGGTGTATTTTTGCTCTAACAATGCTTAGTGTATACAGTTGGTTGTGGTATGGTCATCTTGGTTTGTGCTGCCCCCCACCATGGCACTACAAAGGTCTATTTTTCATGTAAATAACGGCTTTTGAAAGTCCTTCTTCAGAATTAACTCTCCAGTGAGTCGCTTCCAAAAGGACTTAAAGCCACAGGAACAGCTCTCTGCAAAAAAAAAAAAAGCTTCAGGAATGACTTCTGAGAGTAACTTCTGCCACTGCTGAGGTGGAAAATATTCTTATGCTACTTCAGCTCTCTGTTCTCCCCCCTCCCAAAATGTTATATTTTTATTTCCTAATACTTAAAAGAAAGACTTTGTTCAATTTATTTGATAGTAGGAAGCATTTGTTCAACTTTGCTGTAATGATTCTGTAAAAGAAGATTATGTCCAAAAATACAAATGCTCAGAAAAGTGAGATGTTTTCATTTTGGTAAATTAAAAGAGAAAATTCTTAGGATTTCCTAGTCCTGGGAAAGCTGGACTTAAGCTCTGGAAAGGTGGTGATTTTCAGGCAGACAGTGAGGGACCAAACCTGAACCAGGGGCAGGTCTTCTTCTGGGCTGTATCTCCCAGGTGTTCTGCTTGGTGACACAGGAACACTGGTGGTGACAGAAGGTCCTCAACTTATTTATTGACCCAACTCATCACCAGCACCTCTACGCAGGTTTTGGGTTGGTTTTTTTAAAGCAACTTGCACACTTAGTACAATCTCAGTTAAAATCATGGGGTTTCTAAATATTAACACTTGGCTTGATAATTCCTGTAGGCAGATTTATAGAAAGGACTTTGCAAAATCTTGATTATTTTTTTTTTATCCCTTTAAAAAGGTGCTGGTAGTTGTTTTCCAAGCTTTTGTGTTCTGTAAATATTCAGCATTTCCTAGCACCGTGTAGTATTTGGATTTAGAAGAAAGGAAACGTTCTGTGTTAACAAACTTCTGTGAATGATCAAAGTAACCATGTTATCTCATAATTAGTCTGGTGGACATATTAGTCAGTGCTCTCTTGGCCTTTCCACCTGCCAGATAACAACAGTGCCGGGTTGTTTTGGTTTTTGTTTTTAGGTTTTTTTTTTTAAATAAGCCTATTTCACGCACACTTTGAGTCCAATCTTGTGGAATTTTTCTTATTTGCACATTTATATTGTACAAGTGTTTAGTGCTCAAGCACAGCTGTCATATGTCTCCACGTAAAAACAAACTGAAGGGGCTTGTAACTGCAGGAAATAAATAAATTTTAAAAACCACACCACATTTTTGTTTGTGTGAGGTTTTTTTGCCAAAGTGTTTGAAATACAAGGATCTCCTTTTTCTGTACATGAAATACAAAGTACTGAACATCTTCACAAGTCTCAGACGTGGCTGTTTGCACCTGAAGAATGTGGGGTCTGTTAAAAAGTTGTGCAAAAGCGTATTTCTGGCGTGTTTCCAGGTGAGCTGGCACTGCTGGGCTTGCTGGGAAGGGATGGTGGGAACTCCACAGGCCCTGCAGCTCTGCTGGTGGGAAGCAGGAGTTGAAACCACCATTGCAGAGTGTTCCAGTTGTGGACTTGGGCTGCCTCAGTGAGTTTTGGGAACAGAAGAGGAAGATTTGGCACATCAGCCTGGTGATCACCAAGCAAGTTTCTCCGTCTTGTTAACATCAAGCCTGGGACTGTTGCTTGGAGCCATGGGTCAGTCTCTGATGATTTGCAGTGCACTGATTTGGAAGTTGAGGACAATACCTGAAGACCAGGCTGGTGGTGTGGAGGCCAGTCTGTTGTGTGCTGCATCTGCAGGTGCAACCTCCAATTTCCTTTGGAGATGGAAGCCTGGGAGAAGACAAAGATCCTCACTTGCTGATGCAAAGGCCAGTGCCTAGGGTCAGGATTAGTTGTCTGTGATTTTTCCTCTGGATGGTTTTTATGACTGCTTAAAAGCAATACATTGAGGTCCTTGCTGACTTCAGGCTGGTCTCCATGAAGAACTGTCTTCCCGTGCTGTGAATATCCAGCTGCAGTTGGCAGAAACGCTTGAGCTCCTGTTTTTCTTCAAAGAACAGCTGGTAAATATTTGGAGGGCTTCCCTTCCTCCTCTGTGTATGACAGTAATCTGCATCTGTGGTTCTTGCTCCCCAGTAGAGCTGCAAAAACACCTGCTCAGACAAGAGCTTTGGGAAGGCTGAGGCTTGGCCTCTTGGCTGATTGAGTTTATCAAGACATTCTTTTTCTGGACTGCTGAGATTTTCTTTGAGACATTAAACACCTGTAAAATCAAAGATTAGACCTGGAAGCCAAAGTAACAGCGTTCTGCTCTCCTGCTGGGATAATGACTTGTATTTCTGAGTAACTAAGTGGAAGAAAATAAGAATTAAAAAGATGGAAATAAGTAGAGTACCTTGGAAAAGTTCTGGAGGAGGAACAAGAATTAGTTTAAGAAAATAAAACACAAATGAGAAGATGTACAAATATCAGACAGAAAGCTGTAGAGCTTGGCCCACTAAGGAAACCCTTGAAATGTTCAACACTACTATTATTTTTTTTTTTTTTTTGCATAAATGGTTTGAGATGGACATCTTTGAGGACTGTTGCCCGCTTCGTACCACCCCATTAACCTCCCATATATATATATTTTCGTTTCAATTTTGAAAATTACCTAAATTTGAGATTTCTGGCAGGTGTCTGCTTTGAGCACTAAGAGCTTTGGCAGGTAAGTGCAGCAGAACGCTCATCTCCATGGGCTGCCAGAGACTTCTGTCTTGTCCCCCTCCAGGGACTGTACACATGTATCACTCTCTTCTGATATTTAGAATATTAACTTTTTTCTATTTAGAATATTAATGTTAAAAATTAGTGTTCTGACTTCATAATGTTAATAAGGCTTAATCAGCGTTGCCTGTGCCTTATGAGTTGCACAAACTGTAGTTCACAAAAAATACATTGAAATATGCCTGTGCAGCTTCATTTCTGGATATCTATCTTGAAAGCCAGTGCTGTGTTTAGGTTGTTAAGCTAATTTTTAGTTCCTGTAAACATCCTACACTCAGCTATAACACGTGGTAGGGCTGGGGGGTGGATGTTTACTTCAACTGACTTGGAAAGGCAGCTTTCCTCAGTGACCGAGGGACATGTTGGCAAGAACAGAATACTGTTTTATTCAGTAGTATTCAAATAAGCCTGTTGTATTGCAAATACTCTCATTTCTGTGGAAATAGTACGTATTTCTAGAAATTGCCTTAATATTCCAGTTATTTCTGTTGTATAAGGGCATGTTTGTTGCCTTTGTTAACTGATGACATCTGTATCTTTTTTTCTAATTGCAAATAAACTCCGATAATACATCTTTGTCTTGAAAAGTAAATTCTGATGCTCTTAGTTCCTCTGGGATGCCCTGACACACAGAAAAAATGATCTAAAAATCTGATACTGAAGTCAATTCTCAGTTGCAGCCGTGATTTATTACTTGCTGATTATCCAAAGAGGAAAAGTGTGCTGGGTAATGCTAAAAAAAAAAGCCAACTCCAAACAGATGATTAAACTACTAGAAGTACTAAGAGGTAACCATTCCTGTTGCCTTTTATATCTAACAAAATGAGAACGATCTTATTTTGATGGGGAGGAGCTGGCCAGGAGAAAAAGGAAGGAGACGAGCACCTTTAACTTCCCTTGTAATTCTCCTTACCTCATGTCTTCTCCTGGAATCCCGTTTCTACTCCTGATGGATGTGTTGGCAAATAAAGCACAGCTCCAGCATTCGGAGAATGTTCAGTACCAAACTTAACTACAAAAAAAGAGCTCAAATATTTTTTTTTCAAATGGAAGAGTGTTGGATATGTGATTCATTTTCATTGTGAAACAAAACCTGCTTTCTTGGGGGTTGTTTTCACGCTTTTGTATCCCTGTTGATATGTGAAAGGCTCAGACTGAGATGTCAAATTTCTTACTTGAATTGAAAAATAAGTTATGAAAATAATCAAAAGGATTTTTCCTCACTTAAACTCACGTTCATGGGCACATACTTGCTACAGTTCAGCTTTTTGCTGTGCTTTTATCTTTGCTTCCAAACTGAAGAGGCCATCTTCATTTCAAGAAGCCCTTCTGGGCAAGTTATATGTGATACATGGGGCTGCAAACAAGCAAATGCAAGAAAATTGACCAAATTCTGTATTTATGCAGAATTCTGGTGTGTGAGCACTGCAGTACAACCACCTACGTACTGTGTGGGCTTGTCTATATGTAAAGAAAGTTCTACTAGATGTTGATTTAGCGTGTGTGTTTAATTGGTACAAAACTCTGACTTTTCCAGTTGGGGTTGAACTAAGGAAGTATGAGGGATGTGAGTTGTCCTTCTCAGGAGAGATCACGTCATTAAAAAAAGCTTATCTCCAGGGAATAATCTGCATATCTGCCTATTCATGGAATCTTCATGGTTGGAAAGGACCTCTGAGATCACGGAGTCCAACCATACACACACAGAAAACCCTAGTCGGCCACTACAGCACACTCTGAAGTGCCACATCTACATGTTTCTTAAATACCTCCAGGGATGGTGACTCCACCACCTCCCTGGGCAGGCCCTTCCAGTGATTGACCACCCTCTCAGTGAAGTCATTCTCCCTGATATCTAATCTACCCCTCCCCTGCCACAACTTCAGACCATTTCCCCTGTTCCTGTTGTTACTCATTTGGGAGAAGAGGCCAACACCCACCTCCCTACAACCTCCTTTCAGGTAGTTGTAGAGGGCAATGAGGTCTCCTCTCAACCTCCTTTTCTCCAAACTAAACACACCCAGCTCCCTCCAGCCTCTCCTCACAGGACTTGTTCTCCAGACCCCTCACCAGCCTGGTGGCTCTCCTCTGGACACACTACAGCACTTCACTTTTTTTCTTCCACTGTGTTGGTGCTTTTTAAACAGAAAAGTCATTATCCTGTGGTGCTGGTGATGGCACAAACCAAAACTGGGTAAACAGCTGGAAAAAGGCTAGAGAGTTAGATGGTTTATAAGGTTGTCTGGAAGTTCTGTGTAGACATGGCAAGGTATCTACTTAAGTAAGTTACTTCAGTCAAAAGTTAAAATCTCTTTCTTTTGAAAAATACAAAGGCACAGTTAATGTGTTTTTTCATGGCAGTTTTGACAATACACATTTACTCTTCTGTTTAATTACTCCTGATTTTGTCTTATCCTAAAAATCCAAATATCCATGTAAATAAAAGTACATTGATGCCCACTTTGCTCATCTGTTGTGTTGCTGAGGTTGTTCTTCCAGTAATTCAGAGTATCCCTCTCAACCAGCTGTGCCAGTGCTGAGCAGCTGAGTTCGCCTTTATCGGGGTTCTGTCTGTGGGGTGAATAAGGATGTAGTTAAAACTACTCAAAACTTCCACCAGTGGAGTTTGAGTGGTCGGATTCTGATGCTGAAGTCTGTTCAGACAGTTTGGGAACGCTCTGCATTTAATTTTTCTCCCTTTTTCTGCCTCTTACAAAAGCCCTCAGCCACGGAACTGTGCGGGCCCAGCCAGCAGGATGAAGGAAATGTAGCTGATGTCAGTCTGGATCATTTGCCGTCCGATAACATCGCTTTCTCAGGAGAGAAATAATTTCCTGTAAACAATATGGCTTACAAAGATACATCTATCTTCAAAATCTGCCGTTTTAATAAAGTGAAAAATTATTTTTCCCAAACTTTACACAAGCCTTATCTCTGTCCGACAGGAAAGAAGGGAGGAGGCAGGGATGAAAGATGCTTTGTGAACCCAGCTCTGTTTACTTAAGGCTCTGGGAAACATGCTGAAAACGTGTACATTAAGTGCATAGCATAATGCATTATTTTTTTAATAAGCACATTTCCCCAGATATTAATGAATTACTTAAACTGATTACCAACGAGTAGAAAAAATGATCTAATAATAATATTTTTTTGAGATGTTTCATGCTTTAAGGAATCTGTAAGCTTGTAAATCTCCTTAACCTGGATTCTAATTTAGTATTAATGGTCTACAGCAGTGTTATTTCTGTTCTAGTTGAGCCTGATCTCATGAAACAGCATTTTTTGGTGTGCCCACTGCACTTCATGTCCTGTCCATCCCATTAAACCTCCCGCCGTAGCTGCTGCAGGTGCTTCCCACCTCCTGCCTGCGATGGAGACAGAACATTCCAGTATTTCTGCTTCCACGGCTCCTCTGGTTCCCCAGGCCTGGGTCATTTTCAGTGTCCTCACACGCCGAGGGTTTTACTGGTCTGGATCTGTCAGCAGGAGACACAAACGTCCCACGGTCACCTTCGGAGGAGCGTTAATGAGATCTTGCTCTGCTGTTAAACACAGAAGCATCCCCTACCCCTTCCTGCATAAATTGCAGTCGGGTGTGAAAAGCTGGTGCCACGGGATAGAGGCAGGAAAACAAGAAACAAACTGGATGTCATCAGAAAATGGAATTTTCATGAGGAGAAGGGAAAAAAAAAAAAGGTAATTTATTAAATTAATAGAGTTTTCAGGTCAGAGACGCTAGTGTATGCGTGGTGTTGGTGCCAGAGGTCAGGTCCAAGAGAACATCTGTTGGCTTCTGCTTCAAGACACTGAATTAAATGAAGTGAAAACTTCAGGTACAGCTGGGATACACACTGTGAAAAATCACTTCTTCATTTTAATTTGAAAAGCTGAAAAAGAAAAAAAGCAAACATCCTCAAATGGCTGTCTTAACTGAAATAACCTGTTTTCTTTCAGAAAATTGAGATATTTGTATCTTAAATTTACTGTTCCTTCCCATTTTTATTTGCTAAAGCTGATTAAAAATCAAAGAACATGACCAAGACTAATCCAACAAAAGAAACCCCCCCTGAATTTTTAAATGTATAGAGGTTTCTTTATCATAAAAGTGACTTCCATGTAAGAAACCTGGGGAAGGAGAAGCACTAAAATTCAGAACTAGATTTCTTGAGAAGATTGCATACACAATGTTAGTTTTAATCCAAAGGACACTTGCAGAGTTGGAGGTTTTTTTGTCAACCGTTTAACTCTTAGTTTTTAGATGACAGCTCGATGCTGGTAACAGGGGCCCTACCTTGCATAACAAGTCTCATACAGGACTGCGTGGTTACACCAGATCATTTGGAAGTTCTAATGGTCAATCTTTGAAATACTTTGATTTGCATTAGAGATGACAAAAAATTTATATTCATTTTGATGCACGTTAATGAACTTGAGCTTTTTGTTCTTAAAATAGGTTGTTTAAAATTCTAATCATTCAGAAGATGCTTAGTTTTTGGTTAATAAACCTGCTCCACATTTTCAAGAATGTGAGAGAGTCTTGTTTTCTTCAAGGGAGTTATGTATAGGTGGGATTTATACATATTAGTCTGTTATGTATGTAAACAGAGCTCCTGAAGCTCTGTTTTTGTTTTGAAGCTCTGGTTTTGTCTTAATTTCTTGAGATGATGTTAAAATACAGACACATCTTTAGTTTTGCTGAATTTTGCCATAAATAGACTTTCTTTTCCATTCCCAATGCCTAAATACCACAGTTTGTACAATGTGTGCTGCCAGAGAATTAGTGGGCGGCAGCATGATAAGAACATTTTCCATTATTTCACTTGTACATTGTGCTTTATGTTGAACTTTGGTTCCAAAAATGGCTCCAGATTAATTTGATATGCATTTATGCCACAGCAAGTGAAAGTGTTTTAAGATAAAGGGGAACAAGATACTCATTTTCTCATGTGGAGCTGAAGCTAGGGATTTTGAACTACTAGAATACATGCTTCCAAAACAAAGAATCATAGACTAGTTTGGTTGAAAGGGACATTTAAAGCCCATCTAGTCCAATGCTCCCGCCATCAGCAGGGACATCTTCAACTAGATCAGGCTGCTCAAAGCCCCATCCAACCTGACATGGAATGTTTCCAGGGATGGGGGATCTACCACCTCCTTGGGCAACCTGGGCCAGTATTTTCACCACCCCCATCATGAAAAATTTCTTCCTTCTATCTAGTCTGAATCTACCCTTTTGTAGTTTAAAGCCATTACCCCTTGTCCTATTGCAACAGGTCCCTGCTAAAAGGTCTGTCCCCATCTTCCATATAAGCCCCCTTTAGGTACTGAAAGGCCACAACACGGTCTCCCTGGAGCCTTCTTTTTTCCAGGCTGAACAACCCTCTCAGCCTGTCTTCTCTCACAGCAGAGGTGCTCCAGGCCTCTCATCATCTTGGTGGCCTCCTCTGGAACCACTCCAACAGGTCCATGTCTTTCCTGTGCTCAGGGCTCCAGAGCTAGACCCAGTACTCCAGGTAAGGTCTTATCAGAGAATTTTAATCCACTCACAAAATTATGATTCAGAGCTTTGTCTGAACCTAGAAATCATTGAGTGTTACAGTTGGTTCCTTTCAGAGAGAAGGAAATGGAGAGTTTATTTAACTGCAATAAAGGAGCTCATCATCTCTCATTCCTACTTGTCTCTGTAGAAGTGAAGGAAGAATTCTGCCTCCCAAGGAAAGAGAGCAGGGAAGCAAATGCCAGGAAGGCAAAATCAGAGATAGTGTCTTGGTCTGAGAACACAGGAAAGGGAGGAGTGAATCCTCTGAGTTTAACAAAGACCTTTGTTTGCTGCTTACAAACCTTATATGGAGACAGTCAACAGAAGAAGGGATTATCCAGTGAATCAGGTTCACTAAAGAATGTCCACAAGGGATCAGAAATGTTCCCAGGGACCCCTCTTCTTTTTCATTTTATGGAAGGTGGCTTTTTGTTTGGTAGTTACATTTGTTAAATGCAGTTTTGAAGAGCTGCTGTGGGTTATACCAAGGGTTATTGTAGGGCCGCCTTGATCCCTAAGGGTTGAGTAAGTTCAGGCTCCCTTCGCTTGGATCTTGTACCAGGAACAGATAATTTTTCACTGCCTTAAAGAGAGCCTGGTCTTCACTCTGAGCTGTGAATGCACAGGGTAGGGAATATCACGAGGTTTGTGTTTTAAGGAATTTGCATTGTCAGGGTTAGTCACAGCTGGGAATATTTCACACGGGTGTCTCCGAGGGCGTTCGCAAGATGGATTCTTCCCAAATGTGGAAAGACACCAGGCAAGTCTTACAGGTGATGCTGTCCCAGGAAAGAGGAGTCACCAAATCCGCTGATTCGGAGAATGCTTTTGCAAAGGTCTGAAAGCTCGACTGATATTCTGAAAGTAAACCCTACATATCTGACAAGTAAACTGTCATAACAAACGTTACACAGGACAGAGCCCAATCTCAGAGGTTTCTGGACAGATGAGGATCAGTCTCCGTATTTTATGTAGAATAGAAAAGCTTCACAGAGTGCAAGATTCCACACTTTTTGCGATTATGAGTAAAAAAAAAAGAAAAAGATGAAAGTGAGTTGGGTGAGAACATCCCACTTAGAAAATATTGACTAGTTCTCAAGGATTATTAAGTGATTAAGTGCTGAAATAGCCCCGAAAATGGTATTTCCCAAAGTCAGCACAATATGTGGAAATTTTACCTTCTGCTAGGTGAAGGTTTGCCAAAGTGTGGTGTTCTTATGGCTTCTGCCACAGCGACAGAACAAAATATTAAGCAAAAGAAAGTACTCTGAGTGCTGTTTTTCCACTCCTGGGTTTTAGTAGAAACCATCACACAGACTTACTCAACTGACTGGTAAATACAGGAATGCAGGGAAATGTGCTCCTAATTTATTCTCAGTGTTACAAAAACATTTTAACATTTTATAAGGATTTTAAGTACTTTGTAGAAATAATTTAAATTGCACCCTCAGTAATTTTAATCCTGAGAAGCTGGGGTTTTTTTTTCTGCTAATTAAACTTCTGTTGGCTGGCAATACTTAAACACAGAGTTGGCAGGGAGAGAACAAGTAATATATCCCTTTACTATGAAATGGAATAAAACTTAAAGATATCTAGGAATTGATATTTGACTATACCTTATTATTCTCAACCAAAAATGGGGTGTAGCTTTACCAAAATATATTAAACATAAGTACACTAAAGAAAAAAAGTAACAGTGGTAGAATTTCTTTGCCCATTTCTTTTAAATTAATATTCTAAAAAGTGGCAAAAATGCCTTCCATCCTTCCCCCCCAAAAAAGTTTCATGTCCAAACTGAAACGATATTTTCTAGTAAATCATGATGTGACAACATACACACACAGCCCATCTGTATAATGCCATCTATTTACTGCCACTGTCCTGAGCACAGCTGCTGTTTGGAGTCACTCCTTCTAAACATCTGTTAAAAATGAACTCGTTACCCTTGGAAACCTTCATTAAAAAACTCTCTTTGTGTCAGATCTGAGGAGGTTGGGGTTCATCAGTGGTAGGTGCTGTTCTGGGACAGCTGCTGGTCAGACTGAGCGACATCCCACTGGACTCTCAGATTTGTGTGGATGTTGTTTCTCTAACACCCTGTTGTAGAGATGGTGGGCAAAGCACCTCCTCGCTTGTTTATTTATCTTCTTGCTGTTCTGCAGGAATTCTAACAGTAACATCACATCTCCCTCTAGTAAATGTATTTACACATATGTTTAGACTTGGCTTCCTCCCATTAGAAAACTCAGTGAAGACTAAGTTAAGAAGTTGTCAGGAATCTTTTCCACATATGTTCTCTACATTTTGATTATTTGCTTCTTGTTCAACTAAATTGACTGATTTTCTTTAGGCTTTCAGAGCAGCACAGATTTCCCAGATTTCTCAATTTTTTCCTCCATCCTGAGCCTTTTTGAGTTTTTGCCACTGCACTTAAAAGTTCCTATTTTTAAGCAGTTAATTCAGGAAACAGAAACTTTGTTCAGCCCTCTCAAACGCTCAGTAGTCGGCAATAAATATTTGAATAATCTCGGATTGTGTTTCATGGTAAGAGTAAAGTTTTGGAAGTAGACTTTCTGCTTTATTTTTTTAGGACTAGAACAACCTCTTGCGTGTTGAACAGGTCATAATTAATTGTCATACAGATCTTAAGTTTAAAATTTTTCTACTTATTTTGACTGCTTAAAGTGTGAAGTTAAGGTATTGTGCCATAAAGACTGTATATATAGTTGCGGTAAGAAAAATCAAGAGTAGAGGAACAGGAGAAACTCCAGGGCATTACATATATTTTGCAAAAGGTGCCTGAGAAAGGTTGTCTAGGGATATGTATAGGCTTGTAGATGGTGGAAAGAAAAGCTGAGTTTCCAGAGTTCCAAACTGATTG
Source organism: Thinocorus orbignyianus (assembly GCA_013400375.1). Classification (NCBI taxonomy): domain Eukaryota; kingdom Metazoa; phylum Chordata; class Aves; order Ciconiiformes; family Thinocoridae; genus Thinocorus; species Thinocorus orbignyianus. Next base: position 1,159,023 of record VXBW01003700.1, read on the forward strand.
TTGGGGGAAGGAAGCGTGTGTCAGAGGGGCTAAGAAGTGGGTGGGTGAGACAGACGAGATAGGACAGGAAGGGCTACAGACCTTTGTTGCCAGACTGGTAATTTTAGGTAAGAATCAGCTCTTTTGAGGGCAAGGGGAGACAGAAAAACAGTAATATCATAGAATCATAGAACTGTCTAGGTTGGGAGGGATCTTTCAGATCATCAAGTCCAACCATCAACCTAACAGTGACAAAAATTGTCACTAAACCATACCTCTAAGCACTGTATCTACCCATCTTTTAAATACCTCCAGAGATGACAATTCCACCACTTCTCTTGGCAACCTGTTCCGATGCTTAATAACCTTTTCCTTGTAAATGTTTTTCCCAATCTGCAATCAAAACCTCCCCTAGAGCAGCTTAAGGCTGTTTCCTCTTGTCCTGTTGGTTGTCACTTGGGCAAAGAGACCGACCCCCACCTCTTTACACCCTCCTTTCAGGTAGCTGTAGAGAGCAATAAAGTCTCCCCTCAGCCTTCTTTTCTCCAGGCTGGACAACCCCAGCTCCCTCAGCTGCTCCTTGTAAGACTTGTAAATATCTCAAGTCTTCCCCAAAGCCATAGAGGGCAGGCTTCAGTTTGGCCTTATGGACAAAAGATCACACCTGGGCTTCCCCAGTGACAGAGAGGAGAAGTTTTCCTCCCTCTCAGGAGTCAGGGAAAGGCCTGACGCGTATTTCTGTGTGACAGTGGACATGTAGAAGTTTGTACTGTGGAAGTTCTGACCTTTTGCTGACAGCTTTGGTACTGAAGCTCTTGCAGACGTGACCTGCATGAATGGGAATCTCAAGGTACACGAAGGTTCTGCTGGTCCTTGGACAGATCTCCTCCAGAGCATCCAGATGGGACACTGGAAAATCCTGGAGTATCAAACTTCTCTGAATTTTCGCTTGAGCTGCAGCATTTCTGCTAGAAAAACAGGTAAGTGAGGTCACACTGAACTAACGGCTTCCAATGCCTTGCGCTCAGTGATAGCTCCCATCTGTTAATTAGATTTTATGGTTGCTTTTACTGCAGAAGAGCAGTGCTGACTTGAGAACATTTAATCAACCTGTAGTTGTTACTAAAGGCCAGATTCTGACTCCATTAAATTCCATTACATCTGGGTGATTTCACTGATTTCTAAGGTATTTTATTCTGGCTTTCATTCATATGGATGTGATTATAATGAGGCTTCAGTTATGGTTCAGAATATATCTGAAGATAAACATGAGCAAACATAAACAGTCATGTAAAGCGTGTGAAGCGTACGCAATACATAAGTGGGCTTAATCCTAAACAAGTTTTGCAAAATTGACAGCTGAGATGTGACAGGGATGAGTAACTCATTAGCATTACCTTCCCCGTACAAACATGGAAACTCAGCTCCTGGATTTTTATTTGCCGTTTCAGTTATGGTGCCTGCGTTACAGAAATAAAAGGCAAAAAACCAAACCCCTCGACGTGATGTACTAATGAAAGCAGACTGAGCAGATGGCTTTTAGGGACTGCACTTCACATGTTATGCAACTGTGCTGTTCTTTCAGAGACAGAGCAGTGAGGCAGAATGAAGAAATAGAGCTAAACCTTCACAGCTTAATTTTTCACTCATTGTTAAAATAAAAGAGAAAATGACCCGAAGAACATCACTGTGAAAACAGGGGAAATGTTCAGGTGTGCTAGATACAAAACTGATTTTTTTTTTTACCTTTCAATTTGAACAATTATCTAATTAGAGCACTACAGTTACAAATTAAACACACTCAACAAGTTTTTATCAGGAAGGAGGGAAAAATAGTCATTTGTTGACCAAGAAAACCCTGGTAGTATGGCCAAGGGAACAATCCCAGATAGAACATACAGTTGTTCATTTATTGAGATATTACAGAATGAACCATGAAGACACCAGCTTAAACTGCAGGAGTAATAAAAAAAAGGAAATCCAAATGGCTTACACCAATTTAAGAGTTTCCCTGGAGCCTCTAGATGGAGTTTAGAGAAATGGAATCATCTTCTCTTACGTGGACTTCCTGTAGACAATCCAGTGTTGTTATCAGCACATTTTAGTAGCTGGAGTATTCAAGAGAGGAGCAATATTTGTGATTTTAGGAAAACTGTAAAACCATAAATTTTCCTTGAAAAATTCAGTGATGTAATTTCTATGCTACCTTCAAAATGAATCTGCAAAAGAGATAGAGGGTGTTTGGTTAAAATTTCCACAAACACTGCACAGTGAATGTGTTTTCCTCCTTGTAAGAGGCAAAGAATGAATAGGTGGTGATAGAACTTTCTGCTAGCCAGGCAATACTATGCTGAAAAAGGATTTATTTACAGCTTTTCTGTTTTAAAGGATTTTTTGCTATAGTCAATATTTACCATGTTGAAGATTGAATTATCAGGCTGTGATAATCGTGGAAATTGCAATATAATATGCAAAGAGTAGTGAGTGAATCAATGATATCAACCCTGCACAAGTTAGACCAACACTTTAACTTTTTTTTACCTTCTTCCAAAAGTAAGCATGTGCTGCCTTAAGGTGTGGTTTAGATTATAGAATCATAGAATGGTTAGAGTTGGAAGGGATCTTAAAGATCATCAAGTTCCAACCCTCCTGCCATGGGCGGGGAGAACTCCCACTAGAGCAGGTTGCTCAAAGCCCCATCCAGCCTGGCCTGGAACACTTCCAGGGATGCGGCAGCCACAACTTCTCAGGGCAACCTGTTCCAGTGCCTCACCNTCACAAGTAGTCCCATCAGTCTCCTTCTGCAGTCGGTGGGAAAGTCCAGACCAGATGCTTCTGTAGACCTTGAGAAGCTGTGGGCAGAGAAGCTTTGAGGAATGTAGCTGTAGATTTTTTCCATATATATATTAGTATGCTCATCCCTATGGAGCCAGGAGAGGAACGGGTGCCCACACCTTGGTCACTGAGACTCAAAGCCCAGCACCTTGACTTCAAATGCCAGTGAAAGCAGGTTTGGAGTTGCCTGTGAGCTGAGGACACGGAAAAGTGCCATCTCCAATCCCCAAGAATGGGAAATTCTTTACTTAATTACCATTTCGTGTAAAAAATACAGTTAAAAGAATAGGGCTAGCAAATGTTACACTTTCAGGCTGCCTGAATCCTGTGGAGTTTTTGTATGAGAAGAAGCAGTGGACCTCAATTTTAAAAACATTATTGTGTGTATTTGATAGACAACCATCAGAGTTTACAACTAGCAGGTATTTTTTACCAGAAAACGAGAGCTTTCTGTAAACAGAAGAAACAAACCACCTTTTATCTGCTTATAAGGAAGTCCCCATTATTTTTCCTTTTCCCTTCTCTGGGTGAAAGTCCTAGGGATACAGCCACGTATTGTACTGTTTCTTGTCATTTTCAAACATTTTTACTAACGAAGCATTGCAGTTGCCTTTCCCACTGAGCTTGATGGATGGCTGAAGGCGTATCATATTCTACTTAAGCTTATTGGAGGAAAAGATAGCACTAGCAGTAAATCAGGCCTGAGGCATGTGTTTTAGTCACACAAATACAGTATATGTGGAAACAAGGATGTGGGTGATTGAGTAAAAAAAATAAAATATATATATATATATACACACATATGTATGTATTATTTAATTGAAGGAACTAAAATTATTTAGGTAGGTAGAAGTCGTGGTTCTCAATTTCCTAGGAGGGAACTTAGTGTATGAAATGCTTAATGACATGCTAATCTTGCAGAAAATTGATGAAGATTAAGAATACAACAGTGGTCGGCTGAAGCCAAACACATGATGCAATGTCTAATCAAATCCAAATCACACGAAGCATGCAGGAACTGTCAGATTTGTACAGTTTGCAGTTTGGGTAGACCCTGGTTGTCAAATTCCTACTGTAGAGTTAATAAATCAAACCCAGCATGACTGGTGCTGTTTTTCTTCCCTGCTCTACTGTTCCTATAAATAGCTCACCGTTCAGTGGGAGCTGTGGCAACTTTCCCAGCAGGAATACGATAACAAAGATGTCTCTTCCACACCTGTCTTTGTGCCTTTTTCAATACCACCCACTCTTGGTAGTATTAAGAATATGCTGCTCACAGTAGGAATTTACTCTTTGTATTTGGTCGCTTTTCCCTGAATTACAGAGAATGAAATCAGGGTGTTGTTTGGACGTTGCACTGTATTTTTTTCATACATTGTCACAAATATAAATAATCTTCTGTTCTGACAGTGCTACATTTGGAAAAGCTTCTGGCAAAGTTTGGTTTCTCACATGCATTTCTATCTCAGCCCAGCTGCGTGGGGTTCATTTTGTACTAGACTGAAAGAATAGCACATAGTAACATTTCTTCTTAACTTCCATTTTTTAAAATATAATTTCTTGTCTGGCAGGAGCCTGTATAATAGAGCAAACCCCACTCAAAAAGTCCTTAAAAGAAGAAGGAAACAGCATTTAAATCTGCAGTGTTCCAGCTGTGCTGCTGTCTCCAGACAGTCTGACATCACCTAGCAAAGGAAAAACATGCTGTACATTTGTAATAGGATTAAATAGCATAAACCTGCAAGCTGAAATGTGATTAATGCCGGGTATCTTTGAGTCCTGCAGTGATTATATTGCTACACTGAGAAAACCAGAATCTGTTTATTAGAAGCATTTTCAATATGTATAGATTTTTTTACTGAAGTTATTTATAATTGTTGCCTTTCTCTCAGATCTGCAGGAGGTAATTTTTAAATTAACTGTGCAGTGTAATCAGTGTAAGTAGACTCTACAATCCTGAGATGGGAAGAATTATGATAAGCCCCATACTAAGCTCTGGAGAGATTTGTACATGTGCAGCTTGTACTGCCCCATTTTTATTAGCATTTTCATTATAAAGTTGTTACTGGAACCATAAAGTTAATGTTCTGTAACAAGAAAACAGCAATTATGCTGCCCTAAACACAGAACTTCACATTAAACATAGCAGATAAAAATAACAAGCAGATACAGTTACTGCAGACAGATACTGTGGAAAAGAAAATGAAGCATTTACATTAAAGCAATAACAACTTTTCTTTCTTAAGCATAAAACCAGCTTCCAGAAAACCTCCTATAATTTCTGAGTATTCATCTCCTTTGCATTTACAAGTAGGACTTCCAAAAGTGCACAGCATCAGCTTGACTTCAAAGACAAAAATAAAAGAGAGGTAAAAATTACTTGCTGAGTTGCTTTGAAATTTCCCCTTAAACCTGTGTAGTGGTGGACTGACTTCTGCCCCACAGATGCTCAGACTGACTGAACAGGGGTAAGGGCAGTATTATTCACAAGAAGGTAAAGATAAAATTACTTTAAGAACCAAATGTTGTTGTTTTCTTTTTTTAATATAGTGCTTTGACGTTCTCTCTTGAGGAATCCATGTTTTTATTCAGATTTTTTTTAAAAAAACTTAAATTATATACCTTATATACCCTAAATGATATATTTAAAATACTTTGAAAACACTCTCCTTCATATCCTCTCCCAAAATCTATCTTAAATGGACACTGTTGAATACCTCCGCAGCTGTAAATATGGCTAGAGTTTTCCCTCAGTGGAAAAAAAGTTCACAAAACCCAGGAAGAACTACATAATTACTTAACAAACTTAATTTTTTGGTCTCATTAAACAATGTTACTTTTATTTCAAAAGTAATAAAATGTGTTTCGTGGGTGGTGATACATGTTCGCCCAGGTCTCTGAGTTGGAGGTGAAGGTGATGGACTCAGACTTGTCTCTACAGGGCAAAATGACAGCTGATAGTCGCACTGATCACCTTAAAACCTGTCTAATTGACTAAAATTAAAGAAGAGATGCTATGGATGGATGCCTGGTGGAACAGCTCCCACTCCCATTCTCTCCTGTCTTGCTCAGTTGTTCCAGTGCAGCTGGCTGTGGGCTGCCTGAGAGAACTAATCCGGGTTACAAATAACTCTTTTCAAAAAGTTTTGCAGCTTGAATATAGAGCACTTGGCTGCAAAGAGAGTAACAGGTAGAGTGAGATGGCAATAAACTGACTGGCAAGGAAATACAAACTGCAGTGACAGGTGGGGAATGCAAAATACTCAAACTTATCGTACAGTACTACTGACAAATTGGGAAATATTTTTGTAAATACTGTATTTTTAGTCCCAAGCATTCAGTAATCTGGAAGTGTTTGTTTAAAAAAACATTTAGCAGTAATGCAGCTCAAAGTGGGAACAGGCAAAGGGAGCTTCAAGTTATAAATAGACTAATTAGTACACACATCAGCTTGAAACAACAATTCTATCAAAGTTATGAAAAGAGCAATTCTATCAGTTATGTTAAAATATTTTTAACTACATGAAAGGACAACAATTTTGTATATCAATGTTTTAGTCTTTAAATAACATCCATACTTCTTATCCCTTGAGAGAAAAAATCCTGATGCTCTAATGAAAAGGAGAAAAAAACTCCAACATCTAAAAGAAGAGCTGTTCAAAAGACTTTCTTTCTGAATTGCGATTTAGTTCATGACTGTCCCACACTGCAATGCCCTTCATCATGAAAGAATTGTGAAAACGTTCACCTGAATTTGTGAAGTGATATTATAAGTGATCTGATAAGAATCCTCCTTCCACGTTTGTCTGAAACCACTTTTTGCTCAAACTGGTCTTCTGAAAAATATGAAATCGGAGAACAATGCTATGAGCTTGGTGAGAATTTTGTATTTCCCCCCAAAAACTGCTTGTGAGTGCAGCAAACTCACATGCAGTGAAGTGCACGTCTACTGTAGGATTCCTTGTATTAGTTAAGAACCGCAACAGACATTTTGGGTTGGTTTCTGCAATAAGCACACACAAAGTTGATTTGAAGATTATATTTTTACAATATTTCTTACAATATTTGTCATACCTATGAGTTCTGCACTTCTGTTCAAATGCTTTATGCATCCTACCTCATAAAATGCTAAAGGATTTTTGCCCTTCAAATACCGGTATTATGATAAGAATCAGTAAGGTTGGAAAGTCAAGCACTGGAAGTTCTTTAAGTTTCAAAGTCAAGACTGTCCCACAGTTCTGGTTTTACCCTCTTGCTGATACTTTTTGTTGCAGATCCTTAGGCCAGTGATCACATAATCTACTGTTTTCTCTCCCAGGACTACTGGTTCATTTAAGCAACTAAATAGCACTTGGTTTGTACCCTATATAGAGCTTTGCATCCTCCCTGTGGCTTAATTAATTTTCTTCTGGGTGCTTATGGGGCATTTTTATTGATTTGCTTCTTCAACAGAAACAGCCTTTCACAAAATGCATGTGGGGAAAAAAGGGAAAGTGATGCTTCAAAGGTCAGGGTAAGAAGTTTCCCTAACTTTCTATATTCAATTTAAGATATCTAGGATGAGGGGGTTTGGAAGTGATTATCACATTTGAGCACAGATGCTAAAATCTTCAGCCATAGAAATATATGATACTTTTCAAAGCACGTTGCAAGATGGAATGGTGAGCAACCAGAAATGAAGACACCATTAATGAACACCATTTCTATATCATAAAGGAACTCTCTGAGTAAAGTAATGCGCTCCTGAAATTTTTGTTACTAATTTCCATTTGGGAAACCTCATGTTTACTTCTTCGCATTCTTCCAAGTTCTGTAACAAATGAAGCAGTCTGGTTTTACAGACAACCCTTTGCCGTGTAGCCCTCACTCATATCTAGGTCAGGTCCATCAACAATGCTCAATGAGTCAGAGATCCTGCGCAAATGCGATGTATATGACGGTGATGTTAAAGATTCCCAGAAATAGCTCATGCAAAACCAAATGGAAACAGAAGCCATACAAGGCAGTACTAATTCTAACTTTTTATTGATTTTACTACTTTATTTCTGTGGAACCACTCTTACTGAAGAGCTAAGCAAGGTGCACTCTGGTATCATACCTGTGAAAGCACATTTTCAGTAAAGTGCTTTTCCTATTGTTTGTGAATAAAGCCAAACCACGTTAAGTGGGAAAACGAGTCAGTCTCTGCTGTGCCCTCACTATGGGCATTGACACTCTTTTCAAGGATTCCAGCTCCAGAAGCAGGCAGAAGCCCTGTGCAATGCTTGACTTGCTCTATATGTGAACTTGGCATTCTCTGTAGGGTGTTTCATTATTATTCTATGAGAGTTAGCTAAGGGGAAGTCAACGGTACTGGCTAGACACAAAGGCTAGAACAAAGAACTACTCAGTGGACTGAAAAGAAGGAACTTGTAGCTGTATCTGATGAACCCTTGTGTGTGCAGGAGCTTATTTGTGAGTGACTAGACAGAAGCTGGAAGATTCTTTGAGGAAAACCGGAAAGATGCACTTGTGAATGAAAACAGGGACTGAGAGCTGAGAAAAGAGGCCAAAAATGGAGATATGCAAGACAGGCAGAGAATGCATGGGTAGAAAGTGCACTTTGAATTCAGTCAATAAGGAAACCAGGAGAGAATGAGATGAATAAACAGACCAGGATCAGATTCCCTCTTGAGGTGAGGGAAGGAATGGGTGTACAGAGACCACGGTGGCTTCAGGAGCGTGACTCAAGATTCATAAATGCTCCTCTGTTTTCAGAAGATACCACTGGAACTCCTTTGTATCTTGGCATCTTCTGTTGGCTGCCTTGAGAGGGCACTTACAATGGATGCTGGCTCTCCTGTTGGCTGGATCAGCTGTCCTGTGTGCTGCATCTGAACTCACTCCGGTGATGAGTTATGCAGGCTTTAGTATGGTGGAGTTTCCGGAAGAACTTGAGGGTATTTTTGTTTAAGCTGTGGACACTGTGATTCAGAGCTGCAAAGACTGCTTTAATCTGGTTTTGTGTCCTGGCCAGGCACCCCAATCAGTGACAGCTTTTCTCTCCTCACCTCCCAGCACATTCTGACGAGGACAGACACCAAAGCTCGGAGATTCAAGCTTTTTTTGTCTTTGGTAAAGAACAAGTCTCCATCAATGCCGTCTTTTACAATAGCTTGTGATTGTGCAAAGCAGAACTATATGAAAAAAATATGTAAAAAAGTAACAAACCACATCATGTTGATGCTCAACCAGTGGTTCTAACTATGTGAAAGATTTGAGATGAGCACTTTTCTTGGCAGGAGAATCATCCCTACTTGTAGTGAGGGTCAGTGACTCAAGGACCACAGAATGTTCTTTCAATGCCAAGGTAAGGATGAATATTAGTCATGTCCTAAAAAGAGCACAAACCTTTCCTTTCTTGGTGATGAGTACCCGAGCAGGCATGTTTCTGCCTTTATTGCTCCTAGCAGGAAATGTTCTCCAGAAGATGTTAGGTGCAGTATTGAGCAGGGACGAGAAGAGGGGCAAGAAAGGGGTAAGTAGGGGTAGGGATTGGAAAAGACCTTTAGAAACTGGCTAGTCCAACCCCCTGCCAAAGCAGATTCACCCAGAGCAGGTTGGACAGGAGCACATCCAGGCAGGGTTTTGAGTGAAGGAAACTCTACATCCTTTCCAGGCTCTGGCACCCTCTAAGGTGAGGAGGGTGAGTCAAGACAGCAAGCTAAACACAAAGGCAGACTCCTAAATTCTGCTTCTCATCAAGTCAGAATATCCATGTGTGACTGTTGTAATGTTGCTGTCATTCAGGTCAGAGGAGACAAATTAAGTAAATTAGCAGAGTCTGACCACAGCCTCTGAAAAGGTCTGGTCTTCCTTCCCTCCTGCCTTGCATTCAGGTCCCCAACATAAATTCGTGAGAACACGGTTCTGTATTGGTTGTCTCACAAGCCATTCTGAGCAAGAGACAAGAGGAAATAGGCAAAAACTTGAATATAAAAGTTCCATCTAAACATGAGGAGGAACTTTGAAGATGGCAGAGCCCTGGAAGAGGCTGCCCAGAGAGGTGGTGGAGTCTCCATTTCTGGAGACATTCAAAACCTGCCTGGACACGTTCCTGTGCAACCTGCACTAGGAGGACCTGCTTTGGTAGAGGTTTGGACTAGATGATCTCCAGAGGTCCCTTCCGACCCCATATCATTCTGTGAGCAAGAGGAATACTGGTGGGGTGAACAGTGGTAGAGTACAGCTGCCAAGACCAAAGCCTTTCTGCTAAGGCCTAGAACTCAGGTTGGTTCCAGCCAAGCTCTCCTTGACAGTAAAACTTTCCTCTGTACTTTCAGTCTGCATCTGTAGCAACTAAGGGAGTAAAACTCAAGAGAACACTGTTTAATGCTGTGTGTAACAGAACAGGACACCAGCCAGGAGAGGTGACTTTGCTTTATACACAAATGATCTGACTTCCTCATGCTCACCCTGTCATACATGTAAGCCATAGTTCGTTTGCTGTCTTCTTTCATGTCTGGTTTAAGGGCATTTGCATCACTGAGCCCTTGTTCGTGATGGATTCTTCTGTCCAGGCCAAAAGACTCTCATAAGAATAAAGGAAGGGGTAAAACTGTGAGGCTGGCTGTCAGGTCCCAATTATTTCAGCATCTGGTGGAGAAGGCTAGGAAAAAAAAATAGTTAAAAAAAAAATAGGAAACACACTGATGGGAATACAGTAGAAATAGTCAGAAAACGGCCAAGTGATGGTAGAGATGGCTCAACCCCAGAGCCGTGGTGAATCAGGTCTGGGGTTCTAGAGTGAACATCATAGATGTTTCCGAGGTTAAAAGATGTTTTGTCAAACTATGAAATATCTAGGTTTTGTGGCTTTCTGCCACACAATTTTACTTGTCACAGTAAGATATTATCAGTGGTGTTTAAAAATATTTTTATAAGCTATTTCTCAGTTAATATGTATGCATTTTTTCTCTTACAAAAGGAAGTAATTTAGGTTTATTGCTGTAACTAATACTGAAATGAGTTCTTGCTTTCACAAGTTTTACTCTTTACACTTAATTGAGTACATCTGCAGCATGACAAAAAATAATGTAATACTGTTAATAGTGAGGAAGGATAATGAGATTTCTATACAGTCATTTGTACTGAAATTAACTACAGTAACAGACACTATGGAATTCAGCATTAAATTCATTAATATTGAATGCAAACAGCATTTATGATGATTTAAGAGTGAAAGTGATAAAGCTGATAGTCAGTGGTTGTTAGTGTAGAACCAAAACAGAAAAGCAATAGAACAGGAAAGCATGAAGAAGTGAGTGTTTATCAGGATTCTAGTGGTGTGAGTTGTGCTCTGCCATGGAAGTACGTGTCTTCAAGATTATATATATAAAAAAATAATAATCCTATAAATACCCAAATCCAAAAACTAGGAGCTGGATCAAAAAAATAAAATAAATTAGCGGGTTCATATACGCTGATCTATGGCTTGCTGAGGCAAATGGAAAACTTCTGAAGCACACTCAGATAAAAATAAGTTTATAGAACAATTGTGGTCTTAGGCATCAGGCTAAATATCCACTTAATCTACATCGCAGATGTTTATGGACTTGTTAGTATGGTGGAAACTCTTTTCTTCCCCAAAACTTCTCCAATTTTCTTGGACAAGTAAACCAGCAGCTTAATCTTAGAATCATAGAATAGAGTTGGAAGGGACCTTAAAGATCATTGAGTTTTAACCCCCCTGCCATGGGCAGGGACACCTCCCACCAGACCAGGNAACCCCTCTTCCCACCGCAGAGCCCGGCCCTTCCTAGCCACCGGATTCTGCTGAGGAGACCGCCCCAGGCCTGAGGGAAGCGGGCGCGCGACGTCCGTTACGCACGCGCCGCCCAAGAGCCGCCGCTCAACCCTTAGGGCGGGGCGCCGAGGGGGCGCGAGCCACGCCCGCATGACGCCGCAGAGGAGGAAGAAGAAGCCGCCGTGTCCGGGGCGGCAGATTCGCCATAACCTGCCGCCCGGCCGGGCTCTCCCCCACCGACTTAAAATTAGATATTTTAATTAATTTAATATTTTTAGTAAAGGGGGAGCCCGTCCCGCTGGCGCCACAGTGATTTTTAGGTTTTTTTTTTTTTTTT
>VXBW01003700.1:1171487-1302743 GCA_013400375.1 Thinocorus orbignyianus
TATCTCATCTAAATCTCCCCTCTTCCAATTTAAAACTGTTACCCCTTGTCCTATCACTAGATTTCCTGGCAGAGTCCCTCTCCAGCTCTCCTGTAGGCTCCCTTCAGATAAGCCATACAACTTAATCATTGGCAGCAAATTAAAACGGCTTTAGTACCGAAGAGCTGTTTCAGTACGAAGCCTCTTTTCAGAAGCGTGACATTAAGACCCATCCTCAGGGCCCCGGGGGCTGCGATAAAGCTGCTCCCGACCCAGGCGGTGAAGCCAGGCCTCGGCTCTCGGCCCCTTCCCTCCGTGCCGCCTGGTCCCCCGCCGCCGCTATGGAGGCTGCGGCTGCAGGTGAGCGGGGCCGGGACAGGCGGGGGAGCGCGCAGGGATCCTCTCACGGTGCGTGCGTGTGGGGGGGGAGAGACGCCGCGAAAGTAGTTCCGGCGGGCGTCTGTCGTCACGCTGCTTCCGCAGGAGAAGTAGTTCCCTCCGAGGTTCTCCGCGGCTGTCGCTGCCCCTCCGTTGGCGGCAAAATGCTGAGGGGGAATGACAACACAGCGGCTGTCGGGTGGCCTAGGGGGTTTGTGGAGCCCGGTTTGCCCCAAGGAGGGGTGAGGGAAGGCCGCTATGTGCCCGTGGGGAGGGCCCGGCGCTGTCTGTGGGGAGGCTCCGGCCCAGGCCGGGCTGATCTGGGAAGGCCCCGGGTGGTGCCTTCGGGGCTGGGACATCCCCGAGTTTCCCCCGGCTGCCTGTGGGGGAGACCTGGATGAGAGCGGCTGCCTGCTGTTTGTGTCGAAGTGGTGCGCTTCTGGTCTTTAAACACTCGTGCTCTCCTCTGACAGCCTGCCTGAATAGTTTTCAAAGCTCAAGAGGCTGAAAGCACAGCTGCAGAAGGGAGATAACAAGTTAAAAGTTAGATGCTTTCCACTGCCTTGTCATCTCTGACCTTTATGTGCTTTATATTGGCCTGACTTTTGTGGGGATGACACTTGTAAGTAAAATTATGCAGTCATAGCCATGGTAGCATTGTGTCCTTGCGTTCTGCATTTCACAATCCTTACGCGTTTGTTCCAGGACAGGTTCGTGAAGTGATGTTGCAGTAATTGAACACTAGTTAATTGCCTGAAGTTTGACTTTTGGTTGTCATTCCCTGACATAACACTTTACTTCTTTAGAATCCAAAGGTATTTCTAGCAGGCCTGTGAACTGCTTACATGCAATTATTTTGCAACTCAAATAAGATTTTATGCGAAAGAGACACATGTTGTCAGGAGAATAGCTTGTATCTGAATATCTAGCAGGTGCTTCGATACTAAATACTCTTGTAAAAGCATTCCAGGACTGCTTTATCTTCTCTGATCCAACTTCAGATGAGAAATTGACTCTCTTACTACTGCTACTGTTCCTGCTAATAACTTGGTATTTATTCAAGCACCTTTGTGTTAATAAAACATGTTCTAAGGGTGGTTGAAGCCAAAACTGTAACAAGTGTCCAGTGTGTTTGATACTGCAACTGCTGAACTGTGTCTGACTCCAAATGTGTTTCTCTTCTGTGTGCTTCCAAAAATCAGGTTTGGAGCATCTCGATCGGGGCATCCTGAAGCCTGTGACTGATCACATCATTCACGAGGGCTTTCATCATTGGTGGGCCTGCTGGAAGTGTTTTTGGTATCCCCAGTAGCATGGTTTACAGTACATTATTACTGTATTAGTGCATTAGTGTGATACCTTCAGCAATGTTGTTTTTAACCACATGAGGGCGATCTTAGAACATTAAAAAATGTGTTTCTAGCAAGATTTCCTCTTTTTTACAGTTTGCTCTTTTTAATGATGGAGAAGCTATCTTGTTTGTATGTTTGATAAACTGATTATTCTAAACTGCTGCAAATAATTTCATTTTCTAGTTATCGGAGCATCCTTTTTAATCCAGTTCTGAATTTTGTGTAAACTAATCAAGATATGTGTGCTTATGAAGGTGTCATCTTTTGAAGAACTTCATGTAACTTTTCCCAGGAAAGTTTGCAAAGCTGATGTGTATAAAAGTGAAAAAAATGCTTTTATTTGCTTTCATTAGTTAAACTTAAGTAGTTTTAAACTCCAAGTTTCTTTTGAAAAGTCCAGTAACAGACTAGTTAAATGAAATAAGTTTGGTTATGGTGAGAGTGTGAGGACAAGCTTCAGACAAAGAAGGCAGATAAGAACCTTGTGCCTTTTTTCTGTTGGAGTGACTGTTTTTCATGTGGCATGGGGCAGGGTCTGGTTTCTGGTGATATCTTAGGCAGCTCTGAAGCACATCAGTGTAACATCAGTCCAGGCACCAATATAGGTTAGGGGTGGGCCTGCTGGAAAGCACTTCTGAGGAGAAGAATCTGGGGATCCTGTTAGATAGTAAACTATCTATGAGCCAGCAATGTGCCCTTGTCACCAAGAGGCCAGTGGAATCCTGGGCTGCGTAGGGAAGAGTGTGACCAGTAGGTGGAGGGAGGTCATTGTTCCCTGTCTACTCTGCAGTGGTGAGGCCACACCTGGAATACTGCCTCCAGTTCTGGGCTCCTCAGTTCAAGAGAGACAGGGAGCTACTGGAGAGAGTCCAGTGTAGGGCAACAAAGATGGTTGAGGGATTGGAGCATCTCCCTGATGAGGAAAGGCTGAGAGAGCTGGGACTGTTGAGCCTGGAGAAGAGAAGGCTGAGGGGAGACCTTATGAATGCTTCTAAATGTCTGAAGGGTGGGTTAAAGGAGGATGGAGCAAGCACACAGTGATATCTGTCTAGAATAATCCCTTAGGCTTTCTTACGGACTTACTGAGACCCGAGTAGTGTTGTTCCACTTACTAGTTCTTGATGGACTTTGCTTCCAAGAATTATTAACACAAACTGGACATGTACCTTTCTCACAGTTATGTGAAGAACTGCCTTCTTTAATGTTCTCTGCTTCTCCTGGTACAGCTGCAGGGAGAGATCAACTGGAAAGAGTGGACAGTAGTTTCAGTAGGATCATTTGCTGACCATTCCTTCCGTGACACTTGTGATTTCATAGTTCTTCATGTTCCTGTTTGCGTTTTCTCAGCTCCCCAGCTCCATCCTTTCCATGCAGAAAATTTCTGATTTATTTAACTGCTTCTTGTAAGGAACTCTGTGTTATTGATCATCCTTATCTTTCTTCTTTTTAAGGATATTGTTATTATTTAAATCTCTTGGTTTTTTAAGTTAGATGAACAACATCCAAAGATTTAAGCCCAGTATGGACTTTTGCATCAGTAATCTTTTCTGGGGCTTATTTGCCTATGTGTTATAGGACTGTCTGTTTTACAGGACTGTCTATTATAACTGTAAGGTTTTATTTTTGAGTAGTGTGCTTCTTTGCTTTGTTTTGAGACTGTCTTTAAAGTGTTTGCTGGAATTGAGAGATCTTTCATAGAAAACCTCTCCGAACCCTTATAGAGATACAGCAAATTGAAAAACTTGTTTTGCTATGGGCTCATCTTCTTTGAAGGGTTTATTTTTGTACACAGATTACTTTTCACTACACAGGTTCTTGGGCAGGCCTGTTAGTTACAGTTGAGGTGTCTTCAAAAAAATTGCTTCATTCTTCTTTTTATTTTTCAAGTTGAAAAAATTGTGCTTACTGCCCTGCCTTACTGTGTTTTCACATGCAATTTGACACAAATATTTTTTTTGTTTGTTTGTTTTTCTCATTTAACAACTGTAACTTTGTGAAGATGTTTTCTTCTACTAAAGCTTCCTTTCACTGGTACTTAGCTCTGCCAGATTATTTTTTTCTTCCTCTTTCTAAAATCTTCTTTGACCATTACTATGAAATGCAATACTTTTAAATAGTCTTCATGCTGCTTTCAATGATTTAACTCTTATTTGAACCTTTTTAGTCCTTTTAGTATTTTGTTTTGTTAAAGTTTGTTTTTTCACTTTTGCTTGTTAAAGTTGCTTTTTATCTTTGTATTGTTCACATCGTTAAACGTTTGGCTCTGTATCAGTCTCTTAAAGGACTTTTTAGTGCTATTTTAATCTTGGTTACAGTGACTCTCAAGTAGTGGCATTTTGAATGCTGTCCTCTGTTATACTTCAGATAAAGTCAAGAACTTTCTCCTCCTGTGGTTTTCCTGATTACTTGCTGGGTGAAGCAGTCATTCTAAAGTATCATTTAAACATTTAGTCTTGGCATCCTGTCCTGCCCTGACATTCTACCAGTCTGCATAAGGGTAATTGAAGCCTACAATATATTGTTGTTTCTGTCTTTGACCTCTTTTATCCCCTTCAGTGTGTCACAGTCATTCTTACCATTGTGATCAGACTGTTGCTCATGGAGTCCTAGCACTGCTTTTCTGTACAATCCGGGTATTTCAGTCCTCAGGGATTCTATTACTTGTTCAAAAAGCCTGTTAATCAGATTTGCCCCTAAGATGCTTCTAACAGAAGGTGTTTCTTCACAAACAATACATCCTACTTCACGTCCTCAGTATTTTTGAGGTGATAGTGTCCCACTGGCATTACAACAGTATTTTTCAGAAACTTGTTTGAATGCATGTCTGTCAATAATCCTTGCCTACAGCGAGGCATTCTGATTTTGACGCCCTATTAAGGTTCTTGCATTATTGAAGTAATATGTAGATTTAGCTTTTTTAAAAGCAGCTACAAAGAAATGGAAAACAAACCCAACAATTTGTTCCAACTGTTCCTTGTGTTAAAGTTTTACTAACTTCTGTGTCATCTTTCATTTGAAAACAGTCGTAGTGATTTTACCACTGCAAAGTGAATCACCTTGGTCTTTGTGGTCTTCTGCACTTGTCACCTACCCGTCAGTCTTTAATTTAAAAACATTTTTGTAATCTCTTTAAATTTTGATTTAGATGAAGCCCATTGCTCCTCTGTATTTTTTTTTCTCAACTTTCAATGTTTCCTTCAGTGTATAGAAAAATATCAATTGAGTTCTGTTCACACCACCACTGTCATGCATTCACATCCCAAGCACCTTAACTAGTGCTTTTTTTCCCCCCCTGCTTTTGTTTTCTCTCTGCTAGTATATTTGTATTGTATAGGCTTTTAAAATTCAGTTTATTTCTGAGTTGGAAACATTCACAACCACCAGTGTAACTTGGTCTCGTGTACTACAATTTGTTTCTGATTGTATCGTAACATTTGTGTTAGCTAGTTGTAGACATTGTAGAAGTGTTAGGCATTGGGAGTTTTTACAAGAATAAGTAAGTATTTTAGGAATATTTTGAAATTATTACAGATTTTAGGCAGTTATCTTTTAATGTAGTCCAGTGCTAGGTGGGAGCGTAGAATTTGCTTTAACTTGGTTCTCAAGTTTAGCTGGTTTTATAGGTATGGGCTTGGAGGTTTGAGAGTAGCACACCTTAAGGAAGCAAAACTTGTTGAGAAAGATCAGAAGCAACATTCCAGGGGGTATCCTAGGGGAGTGCCTGTCCCAGGCTGATGGATGTGGCTGCTGCTTTCCCACTTGCAGGTTGAACCAGTGGCAAATCTGCGTGTGTGTCCCTGAAACACTGCGCACACACCAGCAGGAGAGGCACCAACTCCAGCAGCACTCCCATCAAATACAGCCAAGTTCCCCTCTGTGGCTGGTAGAGATTGAAAGTCACTAGTGAAAGCAACACAGCACTCTAGATTCACAAGCAAAAGCACATTCACAGGTCTCCCAGGTGTCTCCCATGGGACAGAAGCTGACAGGAACTGCTCCATTGTGAGCCCTTCACATGGGCTGCAGTGCTTCACAAACTTCTTCAGTGTGGGCCCTTTCCATAGGGTGAGGTCTTTCAGGAACAGGCTGTTCTGATGTGTGTCCCCCATACAAAAAACCTGCTCATTTTTGGGCTTCCTTTCATGGACTGCGGCTTCTGTTCAAGAGCCTGCTCCTGCATGGACTTCTCTCCATGTGTTGTGGCTTCTTTCATGGCAAATCTGCTTGCTCCAGCATGGAGTTCTCTGAGCTGTGGACAGCCTGCCTCAGCCTACCTACATGGGCTGCAGGGGAACCTCTGCTCCAGAACCTGGAACTCATCCTCCCCCTCCTCCTATTCTGATCTTGGTGTCTGTAAGGCTGTTTCTTTTGGATTTTTCTCCCTTCTTGCTCCCATCTGCTGAGTAACATTTTTTACCCTTGTTAAATATGTTATCACAGAGACACTGCCAACATCACCCGATGGGCCCAGCTTTGGGCAGTGGTGGATCCATCTCAGAGCTGGCTGAAGCTGGCTCTGTTTCACATGGGGCAGCTCCTGGTGTCTTCTCACAGAAGCTGACACTGCAGCTTCCCCTCCGCTACCAAAACCTTGCCATGCAAAATGAATCCACGTAGTCCCACAGACACTCCTCAAGTATCCCAAAACTTCCCGATCCTTTTGTTTCCCTTCTCTTACCAGTTATGGCCTTTTCCAAAGCTGTGCCTGAAGTTTCTTGGTGTCTTGTCAATTAGTAACTGGAGTTTTTTGGTCCTTGACATTGCCCCCGTTGTCTCTTTGCCAAGTTTGTGTCTCTGTGTATTCTTGTTCATCATTTATCCCATTAACTTACTGACCTCCTTTGCATTGAAAATATTCTTGATCAGATAGCCTTAATTAAGGTTCCAGCCTTTATCTTCCACATGCCCTTATAAATGACAAGACTAAAATCTTTATTTTAGAAGTTGATGTTTCTCATCTCATTCTTGGCTCACTATGTTCTGTTTCCTGGCTGTACCCTTGGATGTGTAACAGAGGAAGGACTTTTATACAGTTGTTTTTAAGAGCTTTCATATAAGGAACATTAAGAAAAACAAAACTAACTTTTCACCAAATAACTGAATTTGTACCAAATGTTGTGTGCTACGACATGACTTACTGCAGAGTTGGAAAACTCGAGTGGAGGAAAGTAAGTGGTTCTGAGGGATTTATACATCGGGTGAAGTGATGGAGCATTGGGGTTGCTGTTTGCTCCCTCTTGGCTCATGCTGAGCTGCCCTGGGAACTAGAACAGGGAGTTAAGTGACCCACAACAAATTGGAAACACAGCCAGACACTGGAGAAAGCTGCTGATATGGAACCAGAAGGAGAATAAACCCGAGGGTGTGATTCTGAGCTGAAGGCATGTGTTTGCATTTCTGATAATTTTAGTGGATTGTGTAAAGAAACTTAACATCACCAAAGGGCCTTCTTTACAAACCTTGATGTATTTGTAGATAGAGAAGAGAAGGGAGTTTAGGATCTAAGGGTATGAGGAGCCGTATCTGTGGCTAAGTACATGGAGATTCTCTGGCTGTTTTGTTTGGGTAGAAAATGGCATATCAGTGACTTAAATTGTCTTTACATGAGCAAGTAATGCTGGAGAAAGAGACTTAGTGGTTTTCTCTGTGATGTAACTGGGTGTTAACCCTGGAAATAAAGATATATTTTCTTTCTTAATTTGAACTAAGAATACCCAAATCTTCCAGGAGGATTTGGTAGGACAGTGTCCAGTAGCTGGATGGTATAATATTCCCAGTGAGGACTGTGGTAGCTTTAGATCTCACCTGTCTAAATCTTGTAGTACCTGGAAACTATTCTTACCTTTAAGATTTTAAACTAAGATTCAGTACTGTTGGATTTCAACCAGGCTCTGGCAGAGAAGGGCAAAGTTCTTGAAGTTGTGCTTCCAGCCTCCTTTTTTCATACAAGTTAATGTCAGTTGAAAGCTTGGAAGTGGATAATAAGGAGCAGGGAGAGAGAAGGAACAGGCTGGTAGAAAGTATGGTATGAGGGATGCAGGAGACAGAAAGGGAAAGGTTAAAATGCATGATAAGAAGTAGGGGGAGAAAAAGAACTGGAAGCAAACAGTAATATAACTTGAGAGATGAAGGAGTTGGCAATCTAAGAATAAAGGTTGACAAGATACATATATATTCATGCTATCAACTTTGTTATTCTACAAGCCAATAGATAAGCAGTGACTTTTAATTTTTCTGAGTTAACTATGGAGTTCTAGTTCCTTTTAACAGTTGCAGAAAAGGCTGTTAAAAGTGCAAGGCTGTTACAGAAGTTTTTAGCTGTTGCCTGTATGGAAAAGAGCAATGAAGTTTTGGATACATTGGAATGATTCATGGCATATAAATACAGCTTTGTTTCTTTTCACTAATTTCTTTTGAAGTTAGTTATTTAAAAATAAAACTATATCCAACTTCTAGTGTACCTTTTATGCAAAATGAAAGGTTTTGTGTAGTTACAATTAACTCTGGATTAGGTTCTAGAATCAAAAGTATATGCGACAACAATATATTATCTTTATTTCAATGATTTTTCTAAGAGAAGTGCTTATTTCTCCCTCGTACTCTCTGCCCAACTTTAAAGTGAAACAGCACAGGTATTATTTTGTGCTTTGTGAAGGGGGTTGGGAATAATGGAGATTTCTTTCTAGTCTGCAACTTGCTATTTGTTTTTAGCAGTTCATTTTTTGGTATTTTTTTGCTGTACACATGCTCAGTATAACAAAAAAAACCCTTAATTTAGAAATATGTCGATCTTGTGAAGAATTAAAAACAAATATTAAAATCACTTACAGTGTAGCTTTATTTTCTACTTTCCTATTT
Source organism: Thinocorus orbignyianus (assembly GCA_013400375.1). Taxonomy (NCBI): domain Eukaryota; kingdom Metazoa; phylum Chordata; class Aves; order Ciconiiformes; family Thinocoridae; genus Thinocorus; species Thinocorus orbignyianus. The sequence goes on from VXBW01003700.1 coordinate 1,180,055, forward strand.
AAGAAGAAAAGAGCTGGTATTATTTACTTCAGTGTACTCATAGCACAGCTTATGTGGGCAAACCAAAGATAAAGAATTAACTCAGAGTGTGTTTAGTGAACAGAATGTTCCAAATTGGTTTTGGCTGAAATTCCTGTTGGTTTACCTGCATACTTGATTACTGTTCCTTTCTTTCTCTGCATATTTAATTGCTGTCTAATTAATTGGTCTGTTGATTTCCTACATAATTAATTAGTCACTAATTAATCATTGATTCCCTGTATAGTTAATTAACTTATTGCTTATTTGATTTTTACACTTAATTGACTATAATTCATTGCTCTATTGCTACACGGCCTAATTAGCAACTGGTTAATCAATTATTTTTTGCTTATTCCTGATCTAGTTGTTTAGGCCTGTGATCAGCACAGTTTATTCTCTGCTATCTGACCTCCTTTGCCAGTCGTTCTTCCTAAAATAATTTCTTTACTCGGTTTTGTTTCCATCTCACCTCTGAGCAAAGCACACAACGTCTTGTGTTCTTCTGAAGCACCTTCCCTGACACTTGCGCTGCTCTCTGCCACCTGGTCTCTTTACTCCTGGTTTTGTTCCAGCTTTACTTCTCTTTGATGGTTTGCATAATCAGGAACTTCAAACAACCTCATAGACTTTTAGGGGACTCTTCTTGCTCTTCTGACAATCTCCAAGTCCTCAGTGGGAGTGGGGAGAGTGAAAGCAGTGCCTGAGTACTGATTACAAGTGTTGAAGGAGACAGGAGATGCGAAACAGTGGGCCTGGAGTTTTAGGGAAAACAACTAGATCAGGAAGAAGAAACAGTGGCAAATAAAACAGAATTTTCAGCTAAATCGTGGTGTTTCAATGTTCAGCATTAGTTAAACCTTTAGGTAGATGCTTATAGGTTTTGTAGCATCAAACTTAAACATGCATTTATGTTTTGAGAGAACAGTTGTTATCTACTAGGTCAATAACAGTCTTCATTCAGTTTTTGGGTTTTGTTTTGGTTTTGGGTTGTTTCTGTGGTGTTTTTTTTTTTGTTTGATTGTTGTTTGTTTCTTTTTAATAAAATAATAATACTAACTAGAGCAGAACTAGTTCAAAGGAACTCATTGAGAGGAACACTTCCATTATGAACATACTGCAATTAAAATAAAAATGTGTGTGCGCTCAAGATAGTAGAATGCCTGAGAAGGAACCCTACTGAGCTCCTAAGAACATGTTGAGTGTATTATGCATTTTATATAGCTGCTTGTGGGTGTAACATAAAGTACATTTCAAACAACAGGAACAATGTTTGAGTGTTTTTCAGAGATGTTTCTAAAGAGATGAAGACATACTCTCCCACTTAGTTTTGAGGTAGTTGTATTATTTCTGAAGATGAGGATGTTTCTGTTAGAGTTTTACATGCAAATAACTGTAAAAGAGATCTAGCTCTGCTGTTATTAAAATTCCAGGTGCCTTAAAGATGGTTTTTTCTTGAGTGGGGTGAACCATATTATCAGTGTGTCATAGAGGGAGGGAAATAATGTTGGATAGAGGTAGTGATCTTTGCTTGGGGTTGGTTTGAAAACAGGTCCCAAAATACCGCTTTCCCCTTCTTTTTCCCCGAGATTCATCTCAAAGTTCACAAAATATCACCTTATTTCTGTACTTTCCTGGCTAATCTGTGGTTTGGTTTGTACCTCACATAACATTGGCCATTAAAGTTTGATTTCAGTGAGCTTGTGTCTCTAATTTTCTTTAGAGAGGCAGAGGGGGGAGGAGCAGCTGAAACCAATCTCTGGGCCAGGAGTTCATAGATATAGCTGAAGAACAAGAGAACTGTCCCTAGTTGTTGTTGTTAGATTTCATTGAATGCTGAAGGCAGCAAAAACTACTGAAAAATCAAACCATTAAAACAAATGGCAACGCTTTTAGAAATCAAATAGTCTGCTGAATTAAGTCTCTTTGGTTGGGTTTTTTTTTGGCAGGATTTTTCTGAATTATTAACTTTTTATTAATCTTCTATTGTTATTTACTCTCTTCCAGCTTTTCTTTTACATCACACCTCTAGTACCTATGAATTAAAAAACCCAACAAACACACAAAATTTTGTGGGAAAAGTTCTAAAATTTCTATTTAAAACACTGACCAAGAAAAGTTTTAATGAAATTCTTAATTTGCTGTTGCTGTTTTGAAAGTTTTTAGTTTGTGGAGGCTTTTTTGGAATCAGCAGGACGTTTTCAGAAGAACTTGTATGTCGTACTGTATGAAATACTAGATTTTTTTTTTTGTTAATGTGAAGTTTTAATATCACCTCTGAGGCTGATATGATGTGTTTTGGTTTGAGAGCAAAACTTCTTCTCCCCCCTCCTTAATTTTTTTCCTGTTCCTGCCCATTTTTCGTCATGCAGATGGCTGAAGATGAGACCTGATTTTTTTTTTTATTTTTTTTTTTTCCCAAATACTGGGATAAAAGAAAAAGCTTTGTGCAGCTCTGAAGTGAATGGCCAGAAGGAGAAAGGAATGTGATAGTGTAGCTGTGACTGTCATATGATGTAATGTTTTGTGCTCTACAGCACTGCAGATGTTTTAGGCTCCTTCCCCACACTCTCATTAGTGGCAGAGCCACGTCTAAAGATCATGACCCCTGAAACCACGCACTTCACATTTTTAACTTCCAGTGTATGCTCATGGTTACAGGCTAGGGCAAAAATGACACATCAAAGCATACATTTTTTTTTTATGCAACATGTTTATTTTCTAACAATTGTTACTATAGTGAAGGAAAACTTTCCTTTTTTCTTTTGAGGTTTTTAATTCTTCCTTCCTCCTATTGTTTCCTGCATTTACACAGATAATTAGCAAATTGGACTTTCTTAGGTGAGGTAAGTAGAAAGGTTGAAGTCAATTCAGGAAAGAACAATAAGGTCTGTGAAGATAAGCTGGGATTTGGGACCCATCTTCTCTGTATTGAAGAACTACTTTGTAAAGGATAAAATGATTTGGTTTATGCCAATGCAATACGCATCGAATCCGGACAATGACTTAATGTCTTCTATCATTTTATCAGCTGTTTGAAGAAGTATAAAATCATAACATCTGAGGCTGTAAGGGAAACAAAGGTGTTCCTGCTTCCTTTTGGGTCTTGTTATTAAGGATTTGAGGCAGAAGAAATTTTTCGCCTTGTGAGCATCTGGTTAGAAGTTTAACCATTTCTTAAATTAATTAATTTTGGGATTTATTATGAATGTCTTCATTTAGCGGTGCAACATTCTTCAGCTCAGGTCATTACTGTCAGTTAAGTGTATTAAGTCAACTGATAGTTACTGTGTTAGCTGAGCTGCAATCTCAATAAATAGTGTTAATTTAAACAAGCAACTTAAATTTGGAAATATTAACTCCTCTTTTTAAACTTACCTTTCAGGCATCAACTCCATCTTCATGTGCAAGCTTTGTAACTTATTTTCACCAAATCAGTCTGAACTGTTGTCTCACGTCTCTGAGAAGCACACAGAAGAAGGGACCAATGTGGATGACATCATTATTCCTCTCCAACCTCTCACAGTACCCACAAACGTAAACAAAGATGCAGAAGGTAAAGTCATAAATGGAGAGCAATGTAATTTTCAATGTCATTTAGTTTTTTAACAGAACCTGTGGTGTGATAATTCTGCGTTTTGTGTATAGAATAATTTACATAGCTTGTGTTTGCAGTGGTTACTGTACGACTGCCAACCTGAATTTTGTTCAGAAGAGATTGGAGGACAGATGTGGATAAACTCAGTGTGTGACAGAGGATGACATCGGTCCATTAACTTCAAATGTCAAGTGATGCTAAGTCTGCTTCCTGCAGCTTTAATTTGAAGCTGTGTCAGAGCAGTGGGGAAGATTGTGTGGTAGCAGTAGAAAGCAACCAGGGCACCACGGGTGGAGGTCTTGAGGCTTAGGAATAGTGGTGGACTTCGAGTTGCCAAAGTTGTTTCTTACTGTGTTGCAGATAATATTAATAATTCTATTACAAAATGAAAATAGCATGATTAATAATTTATAATTATACTTTGATATTGGCACTAGTAAATAAAGCAGTCTGGTAGTCAAAGGCTGAATTATTTATACAGAACAATTTTGCTCTGCAGTGGAAGTTGTTCTGTTAATTCCATTTTTAACTGATTATAATTGCAGTTCTTTGTAATATTAGCAATGGGTTCAAAATAATGCTGACTTCATAATTATGTCTTCTTTTAGACCCTTATCGAGCAATGGGTTTATGTTGTTGGCAAGCCTCTTACTTAACACAACTACTAGAATTTTTCAATCATTTTCATTTCTGGTTTTTAAAAAGTACATGCTTATGAATAAAAAACACTCTAATATCATACTTAAAAGTATGCCTGTGGTATTTCTTCATTTATTTGCCAGCAGAGATTCTGTAGTTGCTTTAACTTCATCAACATAAGAAGATATTTCTAATAATGGGCATATACTGTTCAACTGTAGGTGCTGTCTCCTCAGGTGGTTGGTGAGGAAAAATTGCACCCGATTATGTCACACAATGCCTAAGATTAACAGTGCATCAGAAGAACATGAATAAATACCAAACCTAAGTTTCACAGTGCCTTTCTAACCTTATTTTAATTCTACAGAATTAATTTCTCAGGCATGCAGAATGCATCTTCCTTCTTAAATCTTTGTTTCCTGTTAGCCCTTCACTAAACTGTATTTCTGAGCACAGGAAGACGGGTGTTTTGTAACATTCTTATTCTTTTTAGTAAAAAGGCTCTTCTGTAAACTTTTTTCACTGTGTCAGGGATTGCCTGCACTTTATTATGTGCTGCTAAAACACGCGTCGTACATTTATGAGAATAGTATGTAATTACCATTATGATCTGAAGCTGCAGCAAGTAGACATACACAGCTTTTAAGAAAATAACTTTGCTAATCTAATTATGCAAAATGTAACATTCGTATGGGGTAAAGAACTAGAGGAGAAAAATTCATTATGTACTTGCAGTCTATAGTCTAATCAATTTATGGCATTTTCCTGTACATAATAAACTAACTTTTGAAAATCCTACCCTCTATGGGTGTTGTCCTTTAGTGAAGCAAATTTGGCAAAACTTGGTTTTGGGGCAAACACTGCACTGAGGATCATTAAGCCCAGTGGAATCCACAGTGTTGCCATGTCAGGATCTGCGTGGTCTGCAGTCTAATCTATGAAGAGTAAAAAATTCTCAATGGGGAAGTTACTGTTACTATAATTTTGTTTCCTTTTATCCAACTTTGTTTATTTTAAAAATAAACTTGAAAATAATGTTGTCTAGACTCTAGTGCTCTGGAGGTCTGGTTGTGGATCTTTATTTTTATGTAGCATGATCCTAGACAAGTAATTAACGAGAACAATCACAGACCTCAATAGAATCTGGTTGAGATGCATATATATATGCATATATTGCTTAGCTAAACTTCAAGGGATTAATTAAATATAATTCTGCTCTGTAATAACGTGAAGGCCTCATAAATGGAAATGTTCTGTTACTCATGTTCTGAATATTTTTGAGACAATTGGTTATTAAATAGACCGATTTGGAGAAGCTTAAGTGAATAATTCATATGAAGGAACAGTATAAAAATAGACATGTAGTTTATTTCATTATTTTCTTTTTGAAGTGCCTTTTTTATGTCCTCGAGTGCATAATGACATGGCATAGCACGGAATGTCTTCCCAGAATATTGCCGTTGCGCATCCAGTACCAGTCAAAGTGAAGACTGGTTCCAGTGAGTCTGTGATGAATGTATAATACCCAGAAAAAACTAAGGTCCTCTTGAGGGAATAGGATCTTACCTTTAAAATGTTTTTAACGACCACTTTAAAATTTCTGACTAAGCATCATTGAAATAAGTGGAGATTTTATTTATTTAATAAACTATTGTTAAAAGTTATGCAGATACATTTTTATTTTTCTTTTTTAGCAAGCAATGAAGTCCTTGATGGATGTGATTGTGGGCTGACAGAGGAATGGCAAAGTACAACTATTCAGTTACTTATTTTGGTTGATCTCAGGTGGTGCTTTGAGTACAATGCAGCATGAAGGGCTTGCTGATTGCAAGCTGGGTAGAGAGAGACAGCTGGAATTTTATGGCCCCGTGCATTGTTAAAAACTTAAATCTGGCATTGCTAATTCAAAGTAGCTTGCGATGTATTTGGCCCCGGATAGAAGAAAACAAAGAGCAATGAAATGAAATGACTGTCATAAGTTCAATAGTTCTGGTGATGTATCAGCTGTCCATACGAGTTGTCTTATTCCTGTGTATGTTGCTACACAGTGCTTCCCACTAAGCCTTTTGAAATGTCTGAGACTACTGAAAAGTCTCCTACTGGTAGGCTCAATTACAAATGGATATAAAATTTATGCATTCTTTAGATGTTTGCTGCACCACAAGTAGTCATAATGGTAGGCACTACAGTTACATAGACCACAGAGTGAATCTGCCACTAACCTTCTAAAGAAGCAGCTTTTACATTTCCATTTGCGTATGAGATTTTATTTCCATTTCTATTATAATGTGAATGTGCTGTTCTGTTTCTCATTCAGTTTATATTAAAACAGTCGAGAAGAAGCTGCTGATTCCGCTTCATTTCTTTGGCGGTAACGTGTTGGGTAATCTGATGATTGCAAAAGACTGAAAAGAATACTGTATAAAGAGAATATGGTGGTTCATCCCCTGGTATTTAGTTATTTTGTAGTTACCCGAGCAGTATCCACATCTGTATTCCTCGTATTGTGTTTGACCCTTTGGCAAGCTGTGACCCTTTTACAGGGTGACAAGAAGATAAATGTTACTTGTTTGCTTGTTTTAATTGCATGGTAATTTCTTTAGCTTAAGGAAACAAATACTGATTGCTGCAGTTGATGGTTATCAAAATTACATGAATGGTAGCAAAGAGAAGTTTTGAGAGCATTGAACTCAACCTTCTCTTTTTGGCTGATAATTGACCAAACTACTTTCACGGGAGAGCAGTAGCACAGAAATTCAGAACACTCCTGATGGAGGCTTGCAAAATTTATGTGAAAAGGTTGCGTTTTTCCTGTTCATAATGAGGCTTTTAGTATTCTTTTTATATTATATTTAAGCACATGTACTCATATCACTCCTGGAACAAGTGAATATTTCTTTTTCACTTGATACCAATTACGTGATTAACTCAAAGCTGTGGTCTCTGTATGTGAGGTTTTGTTTGTCTGGAATATTTAACGGAAATACTGAACAGATTTTGAATAAGGTGCTGCCACCACCTCCTGTTCTCTTACATCATCTTTCCTTAAGGTCATTTATTTTTCCATGTGCTGTAAGTCTCCCAATTTAATAAGGTCTCTTAGCCCATGTACTTGAAAATTACTCGGGTGGGTTTTTTTTAATATTTTCTCCTTCCATGATTTCTCAGACTTTTACATTGTCGCTCTCAATTTATCAGGCAGAAGGTAGACTATTGGCTTGATGAAAACTTGATAAAAAGCTTTAGACAGTTCTTAATCTTTGCTCTTTATATGCCCTGGGTTTGGTGAATGTTTCTGGAATGAGAGCAATAGAAATGTACGTTTCTCATAAAAGGCACAATATGTATGTGCAGTGCTGCCAGTCTGTTTCAACTTGGATAATCTCAAGATATTTTCAAGCCTTTGGAACTGCAGCACTTGGTTAATTACTGGGCATTTCTCCCTTTTAACCCGGCAACAGATTTCATACTTCTCCCATTTGTGCTGTGCAAAACAACCTCAAACCATCAGTAAAAGTATGAAATTCTGAGGAGAATAATTTTATTTCTGCATGAGTCTCAAGATATGGAAATATTTTATTGTGAGAAAACTTCAAGGGACCTCTCTGCTGTGACCAGTATTAGATGAAGTATATGTGAGATTTACATTTGCATGTTTTTTCCTGAGTACTAAACCCAGAGTTCTTCACAAAATTTTAAGTATGTACCAGTCTGTTATCTTTCCCTCTGATATAAGGATGGTGGCTGACAGGTGCTTCATACCAGTTCTGTTTCACTGAGCACATTTTCATGCACATTATACTCTGGGGCTTTTATTTATTTATTTATTTTCAAATACGATAACCATATCAAGCTCTTTCACCTTTTCATTCTCAGAGCTGGAATTCACTGCACGTAACTGAAGGTTCTTAAACAGGGAACCCTAGGATCCAGAGATGATTAAACCCTTACGTGGTGTGAACTGCTCTGTGGAGACTAGTTCCTCTGTTACTTCAATATAGAAGGCGAATATTAACTAATTTGAGATCTCAAGTGTCTAACATTAGATGAAATGAGTCCTAAAAGCCTGGAAGAAGCCTGGCTATGTCCTGTTTCTCCACACGCCATCAGGCAAGCTCTTCTAGATGCACCCTAATTGCTCCTTCTCAGAGCTGTGTGCAAGTGCACAGAATAGATCTGATACTTCTCCAGATGTTTTCTCAGACTTCAAAAGATCATTTAAATGCCACAGTGCTTTGTGAACTGACAGTTTCTTGCAGTTTCAAAGTAAATAATTAAAATGTATACAATAACAATGGGATTATTTTTCAAGAACCACAGTATAAAGAGCCAAAAAAGCCAAGCAGGCAACCTCTGAGATTAACCAGAAAGATAGAGACTAATTCTTGCCATTGTTACTTCCAACTAATAGTCCTGTAGCTTGGCTGGAATCTCGTAAAATCACATGGTCACCATCTGGAAAATTCCCCCTCTTCCCTCTAATTATCTTCTTTTGTTGACTAAAAGTTTTCTTGAGATCTAGTTGGTTTGGTCAATCTTCAACAGTTCCCCCGGGTAAACAGGTGACCACAAGTTGGTTTTGAACTAACTATATCAGTGATGAGAGAAATCTTAAGCAGAATGTACAAGTGTGAATTTTTTGTTGTCATGCATTTTGGTTTACTATGTCTCCTTGATTTTATCAGTGTTTTCTCTACAGAGACATGGAAATGTAAAGTTATGTTGTATTTATCAAGAATTGTGGATTACTTCTGATTTTAATTATTTGAAATACTCATTAAGTAAACGTTTTTTTGCATGCTTTCCGGAATTTATTTGTTGACAATGATTTTTAATACCAGCTTTTGTCTGGAAAGTGCTAACAATAAAGAACCATGGGAAATATTAGAGAGAAATAATTCTATTTATGAAAAGGACAATGAGCTTTTGGCTTTAAAAGATAAACTGTTTTTTTTTTTCTGAATATGTGTCTGTACTTAAGCAGTTTCTTCAAGAGTGATTTTAAATTAAAAAGGCTTTTTGTAGAGTGTCAGAACACAGCATAGCAACTTTTAAGAAGATACAAGCTCATACAGTTGTACAGCAATCTAACAGAGTGCTTGCAATGTAATTTCTGTAAACTGTGGCACTTTGACATCTGCTAATCTCGGTAACACAAATGTTTTGCTTTGCAGTCAGCAGAAATGCCAACAAATACCATTGCTTAAAAAGAAGTCTGTGTGAAACGAACCTTTTTTAAGCTTTTAGGGATAGAGGCTCTCAGACTTCATTGAATATTCCTATTTTTCAAAGATCAGCTGGATATTGGATAATCAGCCATGGAATTTATTTATAGCTTCTTTTGAAGTTGAACTTTCTTTTCTAGAGCTTCTTGTAGTGAAGAGGAAACGGGGCAGACCAAGAGGGTCGACCAAAAAGTTTTGTGCAGATGAAGATGTGGCGGAAAATAATCCTGTTCCAAATGAAGAAACTCCACCTGGGACAGAAGAAGGTCCAGAACTGTCTGAAGTCTCACCAGGCAGCTTGGAATGTAGGAAATGCAATCGGAAGTTCTCCAACACACGTCAGCTGAGGAAACATATCTGTATTCTTGTTTTAAATGAGGGAGAGGAAGAAGGAGATGGAGGTAAGAAAACAGCCAACAAAAATATCTGCAGTGTGTTGTGAAATAGTGTGTTTCCACCCAGTGACCCAATTGGTAACAATTCCTAATCGCCAGTGTTAATTTTAAATGGATGGAACTGTCTGTTTCTTTTAACATAAAAAGCACATTGAACCAAAAGGGAGAATAAAGTCAGACAGGGTTGTTTTAATTTTTTTCAAAAAGGTCAAAATGTTTATTGCACTAATTAATGGTTTTCTTAAACACCCTGAAATGCCTCTTTTGCATAAGCAACTGTTCTGTTTCTCTCAAAGAGGATTACAGTTTTCCAGAAGGAACTGGTATAGGTCATATAGGTTAAGTATCACACGTAGGTGAGGAATGATGATCCTGTACAGGTGTTTCTATCCTGTAACTTGGGAAACCTGAATTTAATCCTGTTCTTTTGATAGATTTAAAGGCTGCTTTTCTGGATGGCTTCTTTTACTGTGTAAGAAATAATGCCAAATTCAACTCCCTGCTTTATTAAACTTTATGTGACTGTCTGTCTTTGGAGTATGAGAATTCATCCTTTAAATTTAGCTTTAAGATCGATTTGAATATATTTAGCCTCTCAAAGTTACAGAATAGAACAAAATAGAATACTTTAAGCTGGAAAGTACATACAACGATCAGCTTGTCCAGCTGCTTGACCACTTCAGGGCTTGTCGTGGGCGGAGCGATTGACTTCACTTGTAAGAGAGAAATAGTGAAATAGTTACTAAGGTCAAACAGAGATTTAACAAAATTAGTAGTAAATCCTCATAAAAATCTCATAAAACANTTCCAGGTGCAACTTACCACAACCTGTGTTGTGATGGCCATGGCCTGAGCAAGAGCTGGGGTGGGGGAAAAAGGGGAAAAAACAGGGAGAGCACACCACAACAGGGCTGACCAAAAGTTAAAGTGTATTATCAAAATTATCCAAATGTCTCCTGAATCTTGAGACATCTGGGGCATTGACCACCCCTCTAGGAGGCCTCTTTAAAAAGATAGTTGTGAATATTCAAATAGAAATAGAATAGGTTGAAGGGACCTGCAATGGTCGTCTTGTCCAGCATTGCTTAAAAGTGAATGTCACGTGCATACAAAGCAATACTTTTGTCCAAGTTGTCTAACTTTATGCGAGTTTTGTGTTTGCGTTAAAATGAGTGTGTTGCTTAGCATGATACCCTCTTGATTCTACTTGTAGACAAAATTTGCCATTGATTTTTTTTTTCCTCCTGTTTTCTGTCATCCTTTTGGTCCAGTCGTTATGATACACAGCTGGTGTGACTGTTCAGCATTCAGTGCGATGTAGAGTTTAACTTCTGTGACAAAGACTAATTAAAATTAGCTTAGAATATGTTGACAGCACACAGAAGCTCTTGCTTTGATAAAGTACCAGGTTATTTTTTTTTGTTATCATTAAGGGTAGGATTTTTCAACTATACATAGTGATCTTTCCTCCAGCTCTCTCACCTCTGACATCGGAAGCGTCTGTGCCCTTTGCTGTTTGTTGACATTGTTAGAAGCAATGTTAATATTTGCATTATTTCAGCAATGTTGCCTTTTCTAATGTCCTCTTAAAATAAAGTCTCAGATCAGAGTATAAACTGAAATTAACCGTTCTTGACCATTAGCTCATTAGAGCATCTGAATCATACCTTGATCTGTTTTGCTACAAAACACACTGGCAGATATTTCAAAGTAAATTGATCATCCTTGTCCTTCTTTAAATAGAAAATAGTCTGGTTTATGCAGTTGAAACATTTTTCATTTATTCTCTGGCAAAAGCAAACCAATCAAGCAAAGTAAGTCATTCTTGAGCGACAAATAACAGGAGACTCCAGTTGATGGTGACTAGTGCAGCTAGAATGTCTGTAGCCCAAAGCTTCCTACCTCAGCTGTCAGCTGTGAAGGTACTGGGAGCTGGTTTTGTCCTGAAGGGATAATTCTTCCTTGGAATACATCTGGGAAAATTCAGCCATGTACTGATTACTGTCCCATCACAGGAAAACTTTTCGCTTCTGGCTTGACCACTTGAACTACTTTGGGTCAACTTTTCAGTTTCTGAATATGTAGATGAAAGTAGTGTGTGTGTGTTGTTATTATGGTTTAAGAAAATGTGGTTACGTTGCGTAGGTCAAAGCTTTCTGAGGAGTGGACAAGAACAATATTGTCTGTGCCTAGGATTGTTTGGCAAACTTGTGTTGCTGTACCAGCTCAGAAAACCTGTTCTTTGAAGTTTGAGCTCTTGGAGTTGAATTCTTACCAGAATCAGTTTTCACTATGAAGATTAGTGAATCTTTTAAATGTGAACAGAGAAGTCTAAAGTTGAAAAGGCAAGCAAATAATGAAATTATAAATGTATTTTTATCTGTTCATGTAGTTTCATGAGCATCTTTTCATAATTCAAAAATAAAATATCCAAATACATGAAGATTCTTAGTTGTCAAAGTTGCTGAGAGAGTTCTCGATTTAGAGGTTTTCACCAGTATAATTGGCAACTGAAAGCTGCTAAACTCATTAATTTATCTAAGTGGGTTGCAAAGCTGTCTGGTTTTCTAGTTTTCAGTATGGTCTGTGTTAGTAAGTTTAAGGGTGTTATTACACAGTCTGTGAAATGGTGGTACTTCCCCTTTGTTCTTAAACCCGATGCTGCTCATTTCATTGAGTACTATCTTACTCTATAATTCTGGGAGATGAGAAAAAATAATTCTGTACAACCTTTTGCGTCAGAGTAATAATTTAGAAATCTTCATATTTGTGTTTAAGATGATTCTTATCCTGTTTGAGTGTTAAGTGGCAGATGAACGAGATCATATGGAAATTGCTAAAGCATCTGGTCAGTCTTATTCTTCGCAACAGCTCTACTGTAACTGTTTTGAGAGGGAGGACCAGAATGGCAAGTGGTGTTCAAGATACAAGAGCATCCCTCGTTTATACCATGGCATATTGTTTTTTTAATTTTCTACTCTTTTCTTAATGATTCCTCAGATTGCTTGATTTTCTGACTACTGCTGAGTATTGAGCTATGTATACAGCCAGCCGGATGTTTTCTGTATTACAGGAGTCGATTTAGAGCTTGTTGCTTTACCAGTAAAGTTTTTCTACGTGTACATTGCTTTGCATTTATTGTCACTGTAGGTGGTAGTCTGTTCTAAACGATCACCTGTCTGCATGTATGTGTTTATGCACTAGATTTTCTAAGCTTTAATTATCCTCAGCAAAGATCAGGTCAGTACTTCCAGGGAGGCTGTGGAGCGACATCTGGTTAGCTGAATTGCTTGCAGCCTTCCCTGACTGTGTTAACTAGAGCTCTGTCGATAACAGCAATTTAGAAATGTAGCTTCTGGGTGCCTTAATCTGGTTTAATTCTAGATTATTCTGTCACCAGGTACTGTTTATTGAAAGATCTTTGTGCAGGTTCATTGTCATCAAATGCTATTGAGTCTAAATACATCGTACACAGATAGTGGGGTAGCTGTTTTGGTCAGCAGGTTGTACTATAAATATTTACTTACATACCAGGCATATATACTATTTATTTATACTGCCAGGTATTTATTTTGTTTTTGTGGTTTTGTATGTGCATAATATTCAACAGGTATTTCAGTTACTTGAGCAGATGTGGTGGATATTGACATTTTCTACAGTAAACTGTCCCTGAGGCAAAAACTTCTTGGAATGACACTTTCTTTGGTGTGTGTGAGAAAATGAGTATTGAAACTTGTAATTTGATGAGATTTCTCCATTGCTGAATTTTTTAGTGCTAGATGAAGAATTTTATTGAGGATCTTCGAACCTTCAAGAGTAACAGTTACCTTCTTTCTCATTTCACACACAGTAGTTCAAAGTAGATGGCAAAGGATCAGAGGGAGATTTGACTGTAGTTCTTCTCCGTAGTCTTGCACCTCTTAACCAGTATATATGGGTTGTTTTTTCCCCTCCTTTTTATCCATGTATTTCCAACTTGAAATAACTGGTACCGTTTTTTTCTAATGCTTCTGGGATTTTTTTTTTTTTGTAGTATTTTTCAACTAATTTGTCAAGTTTTTCATTTCTTGCAAAATTTAGCACTGTGTGGACATCTGATTAATAATGAAGTATGTTTTCACTTTGCACTGGGGCTGGTTCAGATGCCGTTAACTTTCTCCATAGCATCTCATACGGTGTGGTGTTTTAGATTTGTGACCAAAATAATGCTGATAATACAGTAACATTTTAGTTATTGTTGAAGTATGCTAAACATAAATATTGAAAAGGTGTATGTTGATATTCTGCATGATTATTGAGAGGAACTTAATACATGTATTGAGCTGCAGTTGAAATATTAGGAAAGATTTCCGAGTAATAAAATCATAGAATCATAGAATGGTTAGAGTTGGAAGGGACCTTAAAGATCATCAAGTTCCAACCCCCCTGACATGGGCAGGGACACCTCTCCCTAGAGCAGGTTGCTCCAAGCCCCATCCAACCTGGCCTTAAACACTTCCAGGGATGGGGCATCAACAACTTCCCTGGGCAACTTGTTCCAGTGCCAGTTCCAGTTTTGCTGCCTTTTATAGATCCATAAGGGAAGTGTTGAAATCCTTATCATACTAGACGTTTAAAATTACAGTGAAAAAATCACTAAAGAAACTGTGTTGAAACTGCAGTGTGCGTTGGTGAGAGGAATAATTGGTGGATGTCATGGGTCTCTGCTGTTGTTTGCTGCTGTGATCAGTGATCCGCATTGACCTCTCAGAGATGTGTCTCATTGATAGTTCTCTCACTTCCAGGTGTCACCAAGCTGAACTGGTTACTGGCATCTAATTTAATCGTTTAATACATAATGATTACCTTCACCTTGTGGGTCCATTCACTAAAACAGCAAGAAAAAAAGGTGTTAATTTTTTTGCACAGAATTAAAATATGTCCATTGTGCTTACGAATCCCCCATATATGTTTAGTAAGTGTTTTTTCTTTCTTTCTTCAATAGAGGGCTTATTTGCCTGAGAAAGTTGCTGTGGTTTAGGCAGAGCTGTGTGTACACACATTTCTGTTTTTACTTGGTTAAACCAAATTGAAGGGTTTGGCTAATGGATTGGATCTAGCTGGCTGGAGGTACTACCGTGCATTCTTTTTGTCCTAGAAGAGTCAAGAGTCTTTCTGAGCAGCCACATGTCTTCACTGTGTCTGCTCCCAGCGAGAAAGCGGAGCTGCTTCAGCCCCCTTGCTGGGATGGGGCTGGGTTTGGGGATTTTGCTTGTTGCTGTTCCCCAGCAGCTGCCCCTAAACTCACTGGTTTTGAGAGCTAGACAACGGGTAATTATTTTAACCAAGATCCCTCTCCCATGCTGCTGCACACCTGAGCCTCTGGCAGATACAAGAGAGGATGTTTGATGGCTGGGGAATGGGACTTGAAGGGAATGATGGATTAGGGCAGTAGACAGCCCAGGTTCTCTTCTCTGGAATAAACCATTAATTCCTAAAGAATTAGGAGCCTGCATAGTTCTTAAAGATGGCACTTTTGGCCTTAGCTTTAGATGGTTTTGCCATCAACTGGATTCTAATTTAAATGAATTCTTTCTGTGAGTAGTATGTCAATCTCTGCAGGAGAAGCAACTGCACGCTCTCATTTTGAATGGCCAGTTTACTTTTTTTGCTTTTCCCAGCTACTGTCTTGCTACTATGAAATACCAACATCTTTTAGGGGATAAAAAATAATTTGAAAGAAGAGTAGTTTAAAAACATGCCAATTAGGGATGTGTAGCTGTGCCCACAAAATGTCGTGCATCCAATTACGAATGCAGAGAGCAGTACCTTCAATTAATGACTGAAATAGAATTATGGGACAGATAAACAATCTAGTTCGATGGGACTCTGAAAGCAGTGATTTGTTCAGAGTTGACAGGAGCTGTACTCATCAGCATGGACAGACATTTCTTAAACATCTGAGAAGGCACAGGCATGGCATGGCATTTGTTGCACAAAGAGAAGCAGGCATTTAAAATGCCAGTTGCCAGACAGGAAAGGTGAGTTCATTTGTCTGTTGAATGGAAGTGCCAGCTGACAAAGTGCTAAGCTACTGCTTAGCAAGAGAGACACAGAGTGAGGCAGTTTGTCTAAATAAATCCCTTTAAGAGCAAACAAAGACTCTTGCCACTTGGAGAAACTGTGCTTAGCTATTAAAGTTGCATATTCTCCATTTTCGCACAAATCATCTTAAAATCACTTATGAGTGTTCCTTTATAACACAACAAGAGTCAGGGAATTAAGAGGGGTATTTTGTTGTTTGGTGATTTGATGGAGAGTGTTGAATTTGGAGGGTTTTTTTGAGTGTTTTTCAGGTTATACACACACTATGAAATAGTTCCGTTTGTAGCAAAAAGTACTGGTAGCATGTGCACCCCCAGCTCCTTATCAACATCACTTCTGGAAGATGATTGTTCCTCTCAGAAAGGGGAAGGATGAAGCTACTGCCATTGATCTGTCGGATTAGTGAATTAATTTCCATGTTTAATCATCAGAACTTGACCACTCTGTATCACGTTCAGGAAAGAAAAATGTCATGAAGTATTTGTTACCTTGTTTTTGTGGTAATAGCAGTTAGTTACTCATCATTTAGATCACTAACAATTTAATTCTTTTCTTCCTTATCTATTTTTTAATAGAATTCTGGTATTCAAAAGTTATTAGAGTTACAGGTTGGCATGGAAAGGCAAGAAAGAGTTTTTGTCTCTTGGTTTCAAGCACTTTATTTGATCTCTAAACTGACTAACTCTTACTTTGTAATGGTTAGAAAAGAGAATTCAGCAATGTTGTGCTTAGATTCTACTCATACACCTGCTATAAGTTCATTAGGTGATCCCAAGCAAAATGAGGAAAGTTCTGTTGTTCTAATCACAGCTCTCCCTTCCATCTATGGTTCTGGATTTTTGTTAGCTCAAACATGCGTAAAAATGATTTTGACTTTTGTCTGCAGGTGTATCAAATTTATTTATTTTTCCCGTCAAATTATCACTCATTCTTACCACCCACAGAACAAAAGCAGTGTAATTAACCGGATTAATTTCTGTATTTGTTGTTTAACAGCATGTGAAATAGCTTCAGGAACACACGATTTAATAAGCAGTTTACATTCTTTGTGTGTTCTGATCCTTTGAGAAGACTTTCTTCTGTTGTTTCCGTGGTCCTACTGTGGAATGTGTGATGATTCATTTTATTATTGATAATAAACTAATGCATGCTGTTTTGTAGAGGAAATGTGGAAAAATGTGGTTGTTTCATCCCACCAAAAGAAAACACTGCACAGACAGTTTCTGGTCGAAGGGGATATTTCTTTATATTCCAATATCTCTTTCAAGTATTGCTGTGAAATGTTGGTGTTAGAATTACTTGGTTTTGATGTCAATCATAATCAGTTATATTAAGGAGTTAAATGGGGACATAATGGGACCCTTTATACCTATAAAGCAGCAGTTTTTTCCAAAATCATAGAAATCTACAGAGCAAAAATGTTGCAGTTTATCCAGGTACTGATTACGTGATTGGTGCTAGTTATGCTACTTTACTTTGTGCTTCTGCCCTTCATTTCTTTTAAGGATTGTCCAGCACTCTTTAACTCCTTGTTCTGCTAAGGTAAGACCATGGGAGACAAAGTTGTTTGAATCTGAGCTGAATATTAACAAAACATTACTGAAATTAAAACACAACCATCCCATGTAGCATGTTTCAGTCTCTTCTGCCAAGGAACAGGTGATAGGACAAGAGGAATCACAGTGAAGACTGGATCTTAGGAAATATTTTAACACTGAAGGAGTTACTAAGCATCAGAACAGGCTACACAGGGAAGGGGTTGAGTTGCCATCCCTGAAGGTACTGAAAAGATGGATTGACGTGGTGCTGAGGGGACATGGTTTAGTGGTGGTTTTGGTCAGTGTTAGGTTCGTGGTTGGCTTAAATGATCTGCAAGGTCCCCTCCAACCTAGGCAATTCTACGATTCTGTTATTCTATATCTTTCCACTACCTTTGCTATTTGCATGTTGTGAAAACGCCACAACTTTTCTGTTACTGGTTTTTATTTACATATGTTTCCCCCTCTCAGTAGAGCAGCTATAGCACGTTATGAATATACATTAAATGACTTACTCTGGAGATTGTGTCAGCTGCTTTGTATTCAGAAATAAAAAAAACCCAAAATTCACTGGGTTCATTTATAATTTTTGTTTTTTTCAGTCAGTTTTTGCTTTCCTTACTCATTACCTCTGGAATGTTTGCATAATGCCTGAATTTGTCAAGAATGTTTTCTCTGGCCTATATTTTCTAATACTTCATCTAATATAAAGAAATGCTGTGGGTATGAATTTACAACCCTCTGTTCTTATTCTGATGCTGCTAATTCTTTATATGTAAGCATTGTTTATTTTGTATTTTTGTATTTTTTTATTTTTTAGAATTTTGGTAAGGAATTCCTCATTTGTTTTAAGTAAGAAATAGCTTAATGGAACAACTTAGCTGATTACTGCTTATTCATTCTTATTTCAGATGTGAGTGCTTTGAATGCAAATGTTGCTTTCTAGTCAACAAGTTCAAAATTTACCCAATTTAAGATGCTGAAGACATTGTAAACAGCAACATATAGGAGATGATTTAGAAGTGCAGGTCTTCAAAATGAAGAGTTACATCTCAGGAGTCAGATTGAAACAAAGAACTGATTTGCACCTTAATTCTTTTTGAATCTACACTGGAAAAGAAAAGTATGTTTCTGGCTGTTGATTCACAGTAGCAGTGGGGAAAAAGCACCTTCTCCAGACAGAGTACTGGAGGACTTTCAATTAAATAAGAGGGATAACGAGTATTTATTTCTACAGTAGCACTTATTTTTTCCTGATTATTTCTAGTGGTGATAGTTACTGTGTTACCTGCATTTCTT
Source organism: Thinocorus orbignyianus (assembly GCA_013400375.1). NCBI lineage: Eukaryota > Metazoa > Chordata > Aves > Ciconiiformes > Thinocoridae > Thinocorus > Thinocorus orbignyianus. The sequence goes on from VXBW01003700.1 coordinate 1,198,851, forward strand.
TTGTATGTAGTTACATTTTTTTGATGTTTGCTCTTTAGGTAATGATTCTGACGTTGACCTTGACAGGAAGGAAGATGAGCGAGAAAGAACTCCAAAGAAGCCGAGAGTTCAGAAAACAGAGAAAATTCCATCAACTAAGGAGACTGAACAGGTTTCAGGAGCTAAAAATCCTATTATAAGTGTGGTTTTGACAGCTCATGAAGCTATTCCAGGTAATGAGAATCACCAATTATTTAATCAAATTTGGTTTGTCCATTCTGACAGTGTATGAAATAGTCATTGGTGTGAGACCGAACTGCTTAAGATATTTATTATCTGAAAAAAATCTAGTAGTATTTAGTTATCTTGATACAGAATCTGCATCTGACAGCTACATCATTTTAGACCTACCGTCACTTATCTTCATAGGGATGACAAATGCTGGACCTGAGTGCAGTTATCGACATTAGTGTCAGTTATTTTTAGTTTCTGAATGATTTTAAAGAAGAAACTGAAAAAATCAGTGGCCAAGGAAAAGGACTTTTTACCTGCATTATCTTTATTTTGGCTCTTGGTTTGTGTGTATGTTTATGATAAATACAAATTTGATTATGAAAACACAAACAGCTTAGTGTATGCAGCTTAATATTTATGCATACAAATAGTTTGACAGAAAATACATATACAGATTTGAAAATCAAGTAAAATTCTTATGTAATGATTAAAGGATTCTTCATCCAAAGATTTCTATAGTGCTTTTTCATCAAAGGATTTTGGAATAAATTCAAACTATTTATTTTAAAACTAGTCTTGCGTTTGCCTGTATATATAAACCTCACCTGGCTGACAGAATCCCTCTTGAATAGTTTTGTGCATTATTTTCAGCTTTATAGCTTTATTGTTCTCCTTTTCATTATTGCTAGCATTTACAAATGTTTGTTTTGCTTATAGCTCTCAGAACAACTGGAATGTATTTATTTATTTTACTGTTGTGGGTTGGAAGCTAGCAGGATTTTCTGTGTTGTTCTTTAATGTCTCTTGATACTGAGATCTGCAATGTGCTTGGACTTCATTTGCTAAAATACATGTTTAGTTGTGATTGTAGAGGGAGCTGGATGAGCTCACCTGCGGATATCCTGTGTGCTTAGAAGGGAATTAAACACCTTCACATTCATTGTTTGGGAAATATCACACAGGGTTTTGGACTTAGGCTGAGCTGTTAAAAATTTGGTCTTGCAATATTGTAAATATGGGGCAAGATGGAAGAGGACTGGGGAACACTGGAAGTGGGGAAACCTGGCTTCCGTATGTTTTGAGGTCTGCACCATTTAGTTTCACAAACCCCAGGCCCCTTTCTCTGGTGTGATAGAACCCTGGGCTCTTTCCAGACTGTTCCTAATCACTCATTTCCCCAATGTGTCTCCCACTCTTTGTGCCTCTCCCACTGCACGTAGCTTCTCCCCCATCCTGGTGTCCATTCCCCTTGTGTCTTCTGCTCCTTCATCTGGGCAAAAGGCAACATGTGATGGCTGGTTATGGGGCTCATATCGGAGTTACTAAATTAATGTAGATGTTCATTTATGGATCTATCCACACATCCTCCATTCCTCAAGGCTGTTGGGAGGAACTGTAATTGGGGTCTCCAGCTGCTAAAATTTAGGAAACCTGTAAGAATTTTTATCTTTGAGATCTTTACATTTCTGGCAAGTACTAGGACAGTTTTCAGGAGAGGAGGGAAAGACATGGTAGACAGTGCAATTGAAGACCCATTTTCGTAGGAAAATAATTTAAAGAGGTGAACAAAATAATAGAAAATTTAATGAGCATGTGTTGTGGAAGAGGAAACTAAGATCTAGAGGAGTCCATTGCTTTCATTACTACCTAGTAATTTTTTTCTTTAGACAACAACATTTTTGGGTTTTCTTTATGCATGCTTTTACAGCAATTCAAAATATTAAAACAACTTCAACTTGGGAACTAATTGTACGAAGTACATGTTGCGTTCAAAAGGTTTTAATGAACCAAAGGGATTTACAGTCAAATGTGAACCTGCAAGCATTTTGGAAGGTCCTCTTGTTTATCTGGTTGACAATTAGTAATCTTACTGCATTCAGGTTCCCAGTGAGAATATATGTAATAAAAAAGTAATTGCTGTTAAGATAAGTTACAAATTATCATTCTACTTTTCAGAATTTATAAACTATAGAAATTATTGTATAAGTGGTTAACTCTTTGAAGATTCAAAGGAAAAATACTTCATTTAATACAATTATGTTTGAACTTATTTTTCAATACTTACCTTTCTATTTTTTCATTGATTTCCGTATAAATTTTAGTGTTACTAGCCATTCTTATGCTGTTCCCCTTCCTCAGTTATACTTCAATGTCTGGAGTTTTTATAAAGATATTCCATTTTTCTGGTGATTTATCATGTACTGAAGAGGTGAGTTACTGCTATAGACTGCCGTTGAAAAATACGAATAGATAAAACATTTCTCCACTGCTTTCTTTGTGCTAGATCATCTGTAAAATTAAGTTGAAATAAAGCTCGGAAGTGCTTAAGCACTATCAAAACTTAGTCATCTTTCTGCAAGCATTAGCATTCTGTAGCCAGCTGTTATCTAGCACTAAAGATACATGGAAATATCCCCATTTCATGTCCAATGCAGTAAAATCCTCTCAAAGATGCCAGATAAACATTCTGTGCATTAGAAAAATGGAGAAGGCTGTAAGGTTTAGATACATTTTATCCACAGTATAGAGGAAGTATTCAGATTATATGTCTCCCTTCTTAAATGAAAGATGCTTTTAGGAGTATCACATAAACAGTTTGCTGTAACTTTGCTATATACTATTTAAGTTTGGGACAGTGCCTTCCATTGTGTGTTCAGCAGATTATGAATAAATTGATCTCTTCAGAATCCCTTCAAACAAACAGACCCAGTTAGTTTTTCACTTATTAGAAAGGACAGTCGGGCCACATTGATTTTTTTTCCCTGTGTTGCTTTTCTGTAGTGTTCACTTTTGAGGCAGATGAAAGGCAATAGATTTGCAGCTTTAGAAATCTGAAAGCCTGCATTAACCCTCAGAGTCAGTAGTTTGAATAAGTGGTAGATTTTTTTTTCTGTGCAGATGTTGAAGTGCCTTGACAGGCTTGAGAGGTGGGCCCATGCAAACCTCATGGAGTTCAACAAGGCCAAGTGCAAGGTGTTGCACATGGGTTGGGGCAATTCCAGGCACACATATAGGCTGGATGATGAGTGGATTGAGAGAAGCCCTCCAAAGAAGGACTCAGTGGATGAAAAGCTGGGCAGGAGCTGACAGTGTGCACTCGCAGCCCAGAAATCCAGCTGTATCTTGGGCCGCATCTAGAGAAGCGTGGCCAGCAGGACAAGGGAGGTGATTCAGTCCCTCTCCTGTGCTCATGTGTGACTCCAGCTGGAGTACTGCATCCAGCTCTGGAGCCCTCAACACAGGAAGGACATGGACTTGTAGGAGGAGGTCCAGAGGGAGGCCACAAAGGTGCTCAGAGAGCTGGAGCACCTCTGCTATGAGCACAGGTGGAGAGAGTTGGGGTTGTTCAGCCTGGAGAAGTGAAAACTCAAGGAAGACCCTGTATCAGCCTTCCAGTACCTGAAGGCGGGGGCTATAGGAAAGGTGGGGAGACACCCTTTATGAGGGAGTGTAGCAGTAAGAGGAGGGATAGTGGTTTTGAAGTGAAAGAGGAGAGATTTAGATCTTGGGAGGAAATTTTTCACGGTGAGGGTCTTGAGACTAGCACAGGTTGCCCAGGGAAGCTGTGGATGCCCCATCCCTGGAAGTGTTCAAGACCAGGCTGGATGGGGCTTTGAGCAACCTGGTGTGGTGGGAGGGGTCCCTGCCCATGGCAGGGGGGTTAGAACTCGATGATCTTGAAGGCCCCTTTCAACCGCAACTATTCTATGGTTCTAAAACTGGAGAGACCCAGAGACCTTGAAGAGTGGGTGTGCTGTGTTCATGAACCATGTGCCTTGTATCAGATTAAACAGAGTACAGTTTTTCATAAGCATCATAATTAAGAATGAGAATGAATAACTACAATTATATGCACATCTAAAAATACTTTGTTGTGAATGAATGGCAGATACTTTTATTCCTAGTCTGTTTTTAAGAACCAGTGCAGAAACTCTGCCAAATACTAAGTCTTCTGGGGTTTTATGTATTTTAATTCCCATGTTTAAATTCTGTAATATTATCAAGGCTTCTAAAACCAATTTATTATTCATGCTCAATTAGTTTGATTCAGGAGAGAGTCTACTTTGAACATTTAAATTGCTAGTTTATGTGAGTCCTGTGATATTTTAAAGGCTCAGCTTGTTAGTAGTAGAGTTGGTTTAAATTCCTGTAAAGATGGTCAGTGGTAGGATTCTTGGGCTTTTTGATAGAGCTCAAGATATACAAAAATAGCATAAAACATTTAAAGTCTTGATGCTAATTTCTTTTTTTCTTTCTTAAATGTCTAAAGGAACTTTATTTTTCTTCTACAAGTTCGTAATACAGCACTGTGGAAGTTTTTCTCTCTCCAGTTTCCACTGAGGAACCACTATCCGTAGAAAAGCCAGCTGTGTTCTGCTGCTGCTGTACCTTGTGCTGTAATTTATGAACACTTGGTTCCATGTCCCGTTGAGATTTTGGGAAGCGGGGAAGAAGTGGGAAAATGTTGTTTTACTTATGGTTTTGGGCCTCATTTAGCTTAACTGTTTACGGTCTTTTCTGTTGAAGATGACTATTTAATTTTTTCGGAGCTCACAGAACGGTGCTTGTGGGTTTCTGACACATCTGGATGGATTTAATATCAGACTGTTGCCGAGGAAGCTTTCCTGCTTGTCTTTTATTTCCCAGTTCACTTCCCCTTTTTCTCACCAGCAGTTGTGCTTGTGTCAGCCTGTGGAAAACTGGATCAAAAAGTGGCAAAATCATAGAATCATAGAATGGTTAGAGTTGGAAGGGACCTTAGAGATCATCAAGTTCCAACCCCCCTGCCCTGGGCAGGGACACCTCTCCCTAGAGCAGGTTGCTCAAAGCCCCATCCAGCCTGGCCTTAAACACTTTGAGGGATGGGGCATCAACAACTTCCCTGGGCAACATAAATACATACACACGTGCACATGGACATACACATGCCTGTTTTCTTTGTCAGAGGATTTTTGTTTTATCTACCAGTTTCACTTGCTGAACTCTCTCACACTGGGGCCGTGCAAGTTTGGAAAGTTGGGAAGTAGTGACAAAGGATCCTTTCAGGGGAAAGGAGGAGGATTGAGACTACCACTTTTCGAAGTAGTTTAAGTCCTTAAGCCCAGTAGGTACCAACTGCTGTCCTAGGGGCAGCACTGTCCTCTCATCCCTGGCCTCAGATTCCTGTCCTTTGGAGCATTGCACATGTTTATGCAGTTGTGTGGTAAAAACACATTAGAAATCTAATTATATATTTGCAAAAGGAGACACACAGTGTGGATTTTAGCCATATGCATTCTCTGATCCTCTTCATAAACTCGTGTGCCGGCACTTCTAAGGTGTCATGAACATGCAGTTGAGCAGAGGGCCAGAGAAAAGAAGCTTGCCTTACGGTGATTAGAGGAAATGTGGAATTAAGCAAAGTCAGGCAAATTAGAGCCTTCCTCTCTGAATGTGAGCAGGTATCTGTATTACCATGGTGCTACGGATTGATTTAGCTAATGACTGGCTGTGTTGAAAGAGGTGGTAGTCTTCATTTCACCATACATAGGTCTGTGTTCTGGACTTAATTGCAGTTAAAATGTGTTTAATCCTATCATGGACTAACTTATAAAAACATTAAAAAGTTGTTCTGCTTTTTTTTAAGCTTTATTTTGGCAGGGAGGGATATGTTTTTGAGATAGAGAATGATTGTTCACATTTTTTTTCACTAATTTTTACTTGCTTGGTAATTTTGAAGGTCTTTCTGATACTCCTCTGTAATTTATCTCTCTTCCAAGCTGAAAGCCTCTGAGATACATATCCCATATCCCTTATCCCTTATCCAAACAAAATACTTCTGGTTTTTATTACTATTTTCTTCTGTGTCTTTTTGGAAGTTGTAGGAGGTTCAAGGAATTTAGTTGGATTTGAGTAGGAACTTGGTTGATGATGTCTTCTGTTTTAGTTCTGATCCATTCCTAGTAATTCCTTCCATTGTGATCACCTTTTAGACTGTTGATAAATATTGGAGAGCTCTGGTGAAGGGGAAGCCACTTTTCTAAGGGACAGACTGTAAGAGATTAGAAGCGGTCACTGAGTTTCAGCCAGAGATAAGGTACTCTGGGTAATGCTTATCTGTAGAATGCTGTTGGAATGTCATGAGGAAATAAAATCTTAGTACCCTTAAAGCAGATTGTTTAGAACAGATATTCCTGTCTCACTGAGCTACCACGGTGCAATTTGGGAGGTGCAGTCCTGCTTGAGAACCTGGCATTTGTGGGAGAGGGAGTAACAGGGTGAAGTGATAACATTCTGGTAACTTTTAGGTTGAAGACTTGGAAGGTGATGTTCTGATCAATTAGCAGAATCTTTAATAAAGAGCTGAAAACATTATTAAAAATAATAGTCAAAAAACCAAAACAAAACAAAACACCCCACTTTTAAATGCAGCCAGTTCAGTGAGCAACAGAGCTATAACAGTCTGTTTATTTACAGAGTTGGCTGATATCCCATCTGATAGAAAAAGTTTCGATAGCTTTGTGTACTGCCAAATGGCCTCTTCTCACGTTATCTTTATTTCCCACTTTAAATCACTCTGAAGGTCTCACAGGATCTCTGTCTTTCTTCCTTGTCTCGTCAACAGCACTGCTTTCCTCAGCTTAATGTCCCTAAATCTTTCACACGTGTTGTTGGGTAGCCCCTGTTTAATACTGATTTTTCCCCATATCCTTTACCTGCCTTTTCCCGGTGCTTTTGCTGATCTGCAGGCTAAAAGTTTTTTTAGGGGAACTAGATTTAGTAATTTGCTAACCAGCTAGTTTTCTTTGGACTGTACGCTCACTTTGGTTTAGTTTTGTTGTTCTTCTAATTGCAGACTTAATGTTAAGACTGCGTATATTTTGTAAGTAATATCTTCAGGTACCTGCTCTTTTGAGTGGAACAAGAATTAATTTCATCCTTTTGTTAAAGGAATGGCTAATGCATCATTCTTTGAACTTTGTTCTTTCTATTCAGGTGTTTCATTTTATATATACTTACATATGAATAACAGTGAGAATCTATTAAAAAATATGTTGCGTATGTTGAATCTGTCTTTTCCTTTCTTGGTGTTCATGTTTCAGACTTCTTTTATTCTGATTGTAAATTATTTTTTCTGTTACAAAGATGTGTTGTACTTTTTTTCTCTTGAGCTTCTAATCAGGTGAACTCAAAGGAAATTTGATTCTAATGTAATATACAGGAAAAAGAAAATAAAGGGAAACTTACAATATTTCAGTTTTACCTGAAGTTGACTTTGCTATTTAATTCAGAGATACTTTCATGTGCAACCTCTCTTCCTTCCCTTGTCCCCAGTATATGATAGAACAATCTTTAATTACAGGTCCTATAATATTTTTTTCTTAGGACAGATGGATGTTCATCTAATACTACATATCCAGTATCTTGGGCTTTTTGTTATTCAGTATGTGGTCTCTCATTTACTATTCGTTTTTCAGTATCACACCAGAAAGCAACCTTCTTTTTTTCAGAGATTTTTCTATAATACTTATTAGTAGAACATAAAGGTCTCACAAATATGTGTATGTAATTTTACTATATATGTGTAAACAAATACATGAATGTACAAAGGTATACACTTTCAGCTTTTGAAATTAACAGCATTCTCATTGAACACGTGGGTTATGAGAGTTACAGACAAGTTCAAAAGGAGAGGATCAGTCAGTAATGGGTGCTTGGTTTGATATGCGTGAGGCTTTGTGGTTTGGTTTTTGTCAGTGTAAATTAATATTTCTATGGATTTTCATTACCTTTAATGCTAGCTATGGGTGCCCAGCATTAAGTTTTTCCTGCCACTGTTTAGAAAATAAAGAACATCCAACTAAATAATCTCAGTTCGGTTGCATTTCAAAACATGCTTATTTTTGCCTAAACTGACTGTAAAGCTCTGAGTGATAAAATCTGATCTTACTACGTTCGTTATAACCCCTTTACTCCTGCTTCTAATGGAGATTGAGAAGTGCACATGGAACATACTCTTATATTCTGAGGGGTTGGTAGCACACCCCAAAATATAGGCAGTAAAATATCTGTTTAAGGAAAAGTTGTTGCAGACTTTTAAATATAGACTATATATAAATAAGCAGTGTCTTTTCCATAGCCTCAGTTATAAAACTGATTCAACAGTGTGGCTGAAGTTTTCAATGGATGTAGTACGAGGCAGAAACAGAGAAATTAAAATTGTATTTTGACAACTTACAATTCTTTAAAGGTGGAAGTATTTGGATGTAGGATCTCATAACAGTAGCCGTCAAGCATCATGAATAATCCTCAGAACTGAGCAGTCTTGGCCTGTTACTTAAGCAGATCTGTGGTGTAAGTACTGATGTCTTCTGGAGGTGTGTCCATTATTTTATGATCATTAATTTAACAACAGAAGCTAAAATAGTTGAAGTAATGATTACAGACTTTAACTTTTTGTTTATGCTTGTATATCATAGACAATGTGTGTTTTAATATGGCATTTTTAATAAATTTTTTTTTGTTCTTGCTTTTAGGAGCCACAAAAATTGTTCCCGTTGAGGCTGATCCCCAAGAAAGTGAACCCACAACTCCAGAGGCCGCTGCTCAAGACCCATCACACCGAAGAGGTTATCAGGAATATGCCATTCAACAAACCCCATATGAACAGGCAATGAAATCAAGCAGGTAATTTTGAAGTGCTTACGTTTGTGTTCATGAAAAATATGAATGAAAGGCTTCCCTATCCATTTTCATGAAACTGAAATATTTTCTGAGCCTTTTAAATAAAGGAGCAACTGAAAATAATCTGTGGAGGAGTTCTAGAATTTAAAAAGCCAATGGAGAATACTGTTTTTAAATAAAACAAACGTTTATGTCAATTATGAATGAACTAGGGAAATTTTGATGACATATGTCACCAAGTTTCAATATTGTAAATATAACTGGCTTGGTTGGTTTCTTTTTAGGTTGGGTCCAACTCAATTGAAGATTTTTACGTGTGAATACTGCAACAAAGTGTTCAAATTTAAACACTCCCTCCAAGCACACTTGAGGATTCATACAAATGAAAAACCTTACAAGTGTTCCTACTGCAGCTACGCCAGTGCAATTAAAGCCAACCTTAATGTTCACATGCGGAAACACACGGGGGAGAAGTTTAGCTGTGATTATTGTACGTTCACTTGTCTCAGCAAAGGCCATCTCAAAGTCCATATTGAAAGAGTCCATAAGAAAATTAAGCAGCATTGTCGCTTCTGCAAGAAGAAATACTCAGATGTTAAAAATTTGATCAAGCATATCAAGGAAACACATGACCTTCAAGATAAAAAGGTGAAGGACGTTTTTGATGAGCTTCGCTTGATGACACGAGAGGGCAAAAGACAACTTCTTTATGACTGTCATATTTGTGAACGCAAATTCAAAAATGAACTCGATCGTGACCGTCACATGCTTGTTCATGGTGATGAAAGACCCTTTGCTTGTGAGCTCTGTGGTCACGGAGCCACTAAATACCAAGCCCTTGAGCTTCATGTTCGAAAGCACCCCTTTGTGTATGTGTGTTCTGTGTGCCTGAAGAAATTTGTCAGTTCTGTGAGGCTCCGTGCTCATATCAAGGAAGTCCACACAGATTTGCAGGAGACTTCTGTTTTTGACAGTTCTATCAATCAGAGCTTCTGCCTCCTTGAACCGGGAGGTGATATCCAGCCAGAAGCCCTTGGTGAACAACCAGCCCAAAATGCAGCTGAAATGACCGTCACGAGTACTGATGCTACTAACACACCACAGCCATCTGCTTGTGAAGGTGACTCAGCACCTGCAGATGTAAACCATAATGATCAACATAATGGTGACTTACAAATCAATACGGTCCCTTTGTTAGAATTGGAAAATCCTCCAGATGAGAATGTAACAGAGATGCTGTGTCAGACAACAGACGTAGCAGTCCCAAACGTTCAGTCCTGTGTAACATCAAATAGCTTTCTGCTGCAAAACGGTACTTCTCATTCTGATGAATTAAAAGTTTCTCCTGCGAATGAAGAGGAAGTTAATCACTGCAGTTCTGTGAACGAGCAGGGGGAAGAGATTCAGCTTTTGCTGTCTGAAGACAAAAGTTTAAATCCAAGTCAGAACAGTGCAGTGAGTGAGAACCTTTCGGTCTCAGAAGAGAGAAATCAATCTCTTCCTTCCAGTGAGTCAGAAACGAGCAATCCACCAAGTCAAAATTTGACAGAAACTCCAAACCCTTTGCCAGCTGCAGAAGCTGATGCAGCTGTCAGTCCACAGGCAGCCCCTTCCAATGCAGCTACATCAGACGGCGGGAGCGGAGCTGTTGCCTTTATGCAGATCTTAGACAGCTTGCAGAAGAGACAAATGAACACCGAATTGTGTGAGAGGATAAGGAAGGTGTATGGAGACTTAGAATGTGAATATTGCGGTAAGGAGCAGTAGAATTGTGGTGGTTTTCTTAAAATGTCCTGTAGTGGGCCATCTTTTTCATGCTCCTCAGATTTATAGTGTTTGATGTATTTATGTATCTTTGTAGTAGTATTCATTTTGTATGGATTTTGGGATCCAGCAAGATTTATTTCGTACTGTAGAAATGGTATCAAATGACTCAGCTCTCCTCAGAATTATCTCCTCTAGTACCTGAAGGGAACCTATAGGAGAGCTGGAGAGGGACTCCTTGTCAGGGAGTGTAATTATTGAATGAGGGCTAATGGTTTTAAATTGGAAGAGGGGAGATTTAGATTGGATATTAGGAAGAAATTCTTGACTGTGAGGTTGGTGAGACAGTGGAATGGGTTGCCCAAAGAAGTTGTGGATGCCCCATCCCTGGAAGTGTTTAAGGCCAGGCTGGATGGGGCTTTGAGCAGCCTGGTCTGGTGGGAGGTGTCCCTGCCCATGGCAGGGGGATTGGAACTCGATGATCTTTAAGATACTTTCCAACTCGAACCATTCTGTGATTCTAAAAAAAAAAAAACCAAACACACACTAGTGGTATATAGCATAACAGTGCTTTGCTAGGCTCAGTTTTCTGTTGATTTGAAATTTGGTAGAATTAGATTATTTCTGTCCACATGCATCTCCGCCCTACATACCTTTCACAGGGGCCAAGCCCAGCAGATTTAGGCGTGTCATCAGCATGCTTCAGCCCATGCTTTAATGCTTAAGCTCCGTTATCAGCTTCATATAGAATTCAGTGTCTTTTTCACAAAGTACGGAAGGATGTTTGATGATATATATTTTGTACAATAGATCTGTATACTGGCACATTTTTGTGTACTTGCTTTGAATGAGGTTTTTTAAAATGAATGTTTTCATTATGTAGTATTACATCAAGACTGTTTGGATTGTGATTGTTTTTTTAAATCTATGGAAGTGGGAAGTATACACTATTCCCATGCATTCTAGATGACAAAAATCATGTTTACATAACTGGAAAGGAAACATTTTGGGATTTATCTTGTAGCCTTCATTCTTGAGAAAGGAAAGGAATCAAAGTTTGGAGAAAAAAAAAGTAGTAAGTTTTGAAACACCATAATGTATCTTAGATGAATTGCTCTACACTTTTTCTTTTTGGTGCCATTATGTCAGAAAAGCTTTTAGGAAAGAATAACATGAAAGGAAGTAACAAAAAAAAATATTTGACAGTCTCTTTTAGTGTATACAGTTGCTTTCAGATCCTTTGAATACAAGAACAGGTTTAATGGACTTTTTCATTAGGAAAACGATTGTTGATACATATTAAAGGTACCCTTGTTAGGCTGTTTGAGGACATAAGACATCTTTTTAGACAGGAGTGGTTTTTGTAAACATATATTCAGTTGTGAAGCATCTTTGGGACATGTTTTCATTAAAGATAAAAGGGGCAGGATTCAAACAGAAAATTTGATATGTATTGGAATTTTCACTAACAATTGTTTAGAAATTTCTTAATGTCTGACTTTATTTTCAGGCAAGTTGTTTTGGTACCAGGTGCATTATGACATGCATGTCCGTACGCATACTCGAGAGCATTTATATTACTGCTCCCAGTGCAATTATTCTTCCATCACCAAAAACTGCCTTAAGCGTCACGTCATTCAGAAACACAGCAATATTTTGCTGAAGTGTCCCACAGAGCATTGTGACTACTCTACTCCGGATAAATACAAGCTCCAGGCACATCTTAAAGTTCACATGGAAACGGTGAGTAATGAACAAAATGGTATATTTGTCTAAATTCAGTTTTATCATCATAGTGTTTGGAATCGTGTGGCAGTATTTGAAGGCATAGGGTAAGAGTTCTTACCCAAGCGCTCTCTGAATAATGAGTTACAGCAACTAGATGTTTGGTCCATCTTGTAGTAGTTTCCCGTAGAATGTGTCTGTAGCTATTTTTTCTTTTTAGTTTTCCCAGTATTCTCAGATTATGGTATTCAGAATAAGGAATGTTTTACAACTGATGAGAATGTTATTCTTCATTGTGGACAAAGATGCATTTTCAGAAGTGAAGTTATTTACTTGCTTTTCTTGCAAGATCAAGAACAAACAATTTTTTCCACATTGTCTGTGGTTTTCACATGTCAGTGTTGACTCACTTCTTTTTGTTGTTCATGTTTTATTATTTACCATGAGTAGCCCAAATAGTTTAAACCATTGTAAGAAAAGGTCTGTGCACCGTGGACTTCTGTTCCTACCATGTGGCAGGTTCCTTTCTGCTCACAAAGGTATAATTGATCTGGGACATTCTAGACTTGAGTATACCCAAAGAGGTTATAATGTGCCTACAGCCACAAGTTACGTGAATACAGGAAAGCTCCTTCTCGTTCCAAATTGACTTCTAGAAAAAGATGTTCAGCAAGAGCCTGCTCTCCCAGAATGATGAATTTATTCCACTTCTGACACTAATCTTTCCTGAAGTGGAGGAATCTGGAGTGCTTAGGTAGAGCATATTACCTCATACGATTTTGTGGGAAAGTACTGGTATTGAAGTACAGTTTAGGATTCCATAAAATGTTTGGCAAACATGCTATTTGTAATTAAACTTTCTTGACTGATAAGGTGAGAAAATTGACATGAACTATGTCCTTGCAATTTGGGTTTTTAATAATTTATGTGGTGAAATACTTCCAGAAGGCAATTTATCCTTCTTTGGAATTTATTCTTATTCCAGCAGGGGAGAAAAGAATGTTAGTTGTTTAACAGCAATATTCACTCTTCTGACCTTTTAAGAACAAGGAAGTATTCACACAATGCACCTATCTGTATTCCTGGCATGATACTAATTTCATTGTCTTGTAAATTAGTCTTACAGACCTTTGACACCACATATGATGCGTTCCACCTAATCACATGAGAAGGCAATATCTCAACTCACTTAAAGTACTGTGATAAATATTATTGTCACACTTCCTTCTACTAGTGAAATGTGGTGACTGAGTCAAGGTTTCATGTAAATTTTTCCCCAGACATAGACAATTTCCGCATAGTTACTTTAAAAAAGCTGTTTATGTACTGTGCCTGGTGGCTTCAGGTCATCCTGTGCAGTCAACAGGTGGGCTCTTCATCTGTATTTCCAACTGCTAAAGTTCCTTTAAAGGTGTTTGCAACAAAACAGAACACTTCACCTCCTACTCTTGTTAAATACTAAAGCTCTCCTGCAGTTAGAGAAGAGTGAAAACAAAACCGGAGATGCAATAGGGAAGATTTCCCCCCTCCCCCCCCCCCCCGCTTTTTGTCCCTCAGTTCTGTAGATGTTTTAAATAGACTCGGAACCTGTTCTGAAATGTGCAGAAAGCTCACATAATGGGCATTCTCGTAGACTGCTTTTGAATTTATTCTACTCGGCGCTTGTGAAACCCCACCTGGAGTNTCCATGATCTTTAAGGTCCCTTCCAACTCTAACCATTCTATGATTCTATGTTTACGATGTCCATCTGATGGCAAAAATCTGTGTGAATGATGTCTGAGACTACTTAAAGAAAAAGAACCTAAAATTAGATATCCTATATCCTTGTGTAAGTACCTGTTTTTCAAGTGTGATGGATGTCTGACAGCTCCCACCAGGGGGGTCATTTTCATGATACTAAAGAGAACCAAGAAAACGCTTTTCAGAACTAAAAACAGTTTGACAGCGAGATCTTTCAGAATTATGCTTACTGATGCTTACCCTCAAATATATTTGAGTATTTAAATGGATTGAACAACTCACCTATCAGAATTTACTCAGTAACTAAACTTGGCAGTTCTAATATTGGCCTTTGCGCCCACTGCTTGGTGTATTTACTTGATGCACACCTCACTGAACAAGTTCACTCATTCAGAAACAGAGCACTTTAACAAACTGTGCACGCTTTAGTGTGGAAAGCTACTTTAATTTTAGTTTGCAAAATCAATTCTTAATAAGTGTTAAAACTTGAAGCTTCCCCAGAGATAATTAACATCAAAATCTCAGTTGAGTTCATTGTATGAATGCCTGTCATTCCTTAACTTGTTGCTGGCTGCTTCTCAACTGGATTCTGGTCTTGTTTGGTGAACAGGATAAACGATGGTTAATGAAAAGCAGTTTGCTGCTCAGCCCTGGCACTCTGTATAACGCCACCCATGCATCATCATCCAGGTCTTGCACTGAATTTGGGGTTATTTATTCCCTGGGGGGATGATGATGGGGACTGTGTATGTGCTGCCTGTTAGCTCTGTGTTGGTTTGTTGTGGGTGCCCCATCCCTGGAGGTGTTCAAGGCCAGGCTGGACGGGGCTTTGAGCAGTCTGGTCTAGTGGGAGGTGTCCCTGCCCATGGCAGGGGGGTTGGAAGGATCTTTAAGGTCCCTTCCAACTCTAACCATTCTATTATTTGGGACCAATTATGGAACTAAACTATACTGATGTAGGTATTGCAGTCTGTTTACAACCTCCAGTGGTTTTTACAATACTCAATATGCTGAGCAGGTAAACATTGTGCAGGGATTTGTGTCTGAAATGTTTTTAAATTTATGTATGTGATTGATACTCCAAGATAAGGACCTCTGTATAAATGGAGTTGAGACCCAGCACCATCACTTGCTCTTAGGTGCCTGTGTCTGCATTCACGTACATTTCTGGATGTAAATGATTCTTGTATTTGAAAGGGTGCTTAGAAATTTTATTATGCTGCTGACCTTTTGTGTAATAGTGTAGTTAGAGCTTTTGGGAGGAAGCGAGACACTTGAGCTCTGATTGCTTGTTTCCCCTTCCTGAGGAGTGTTCATTTTCAGACTGTTTCTGGTCTGGCTGTGATACCTTTACTGCATCGTCAAGAATGCAAGGTACTGGAGAGGAATTAACCACAAAATCTATGGTCCAGTGACCAGGCACTCGGTTAGGAAACAGCTTTTGTTCTCGGTCCTTGCTTCCATAATGAGCATCAGCCAGCCATTCACTTTTACTAGCAGTTATTTCATGAAAAAATACTTAAGCAGTTCCGTATGCAGGTGCTTGTCATTCTGTGAGCTGTGATTTCTGCTGCTTGCCAGACTTCATAAACATCCGTCTAACCATTTGCAAATTTTTCCATAGCCTCCTTCACACGTGTGCAAAGTTGCCTCCTGGGTGCATCAGAGCCGTTCAGCTAAATTGCATTTTTACAGGACATCATCTTATATCAGGCATCTTTTTTGAAAATTCTGATTTGAACATCATAACAACCCTGCTGAAGATTTCTGGACATTTTTACTCCTCAGAAGTGTAACTCAGGGGCCTAATTTTGTTCCCTGAGATGTTAGAAATTAAATTCCTTTTAATTTTCTGAGGAGGTACAGGAGCAGGCTTTGGCTCTTTATTCCTCTATGAAATCATGCAATCAAATGTGTTAATTGCATTGTGGGAATTTCTGCTGGAAATGTACAAGTATGGAGTACCAGTATTTATAAGAGCCTTGTTTTATTTCCTGCTCATAAAAATCATGTCACTGGTAGTAAAAGGGAGGAATGAATTGTTGGTTTCTGTAACATTTGTCTAATTTGGGCCTAAACACTCTTTTTTTTTCTTTTTTAGACCAGTGGACATATTTTTAAATTATTAATTAAGTTGATAATGAAGCAGTTAGGAGTTCACATAGTCCTTTTTGAAATTAGTGGCACAATTGCCGTATAAATTGTACAATTTATGATCATATGCGTTTTGTGTGTGTTCGTAAGAGAAGATACTTGTGTCGTCAGAATGTCTCTTTACTGATGAGTGCAGCTGAATAGCTGCAAATGTTTCTGATATTTTGCAGTGTGGGTCTGATTTAGTCCTATTTAATTCACAAATAAACTTCACAGTTGTCCGTTAGTTTAAATGCTGTCTATGCAGAGGCATAATTTTTTTCTTCATGATTGTGTACTAACACACCTAGCCCTTGGATTCTTTCGAAAACCTTGCCTTGGGGAAACACAGTTCTCTTCAGAGAGCTATAAACTGGTCATGCAATACAGTTGATACTTTCTTAGAACAAATTTAAATCATTTATATAAAGAGAAAGGCATTGTGATTCCTCTGTCAGTTGTCTTATTTTATAATAAAACATAGCATAAACAAGAAAATTCTGTGATGGTAATAGAGGATTTTTTTTTTTACTTAATTTAATATATTCCTGATCTGTGGAATGTGAGCTGGACTTTCATTCAGAAAGCTAGCTTTATTTTGGTTTTATGTAAAGTTTCTTACAGTTTTTCAAATTGGCTATTAGGGGGATTAAACAAATCTCAGGAGGTGTGGAAGTGACTTTGAAATGTAAGTAGCTTATTGGAGCAGGCAGCTGGTCTCTAGAAAAGGTAGATCCATTTCTCTTGATACTTTGCCTCTGTTTGTGTCCTTCAAAAAAAAACCCCAAACCTCTCAAAGATATTTAAAAGGCAGGTACAGGATAAATAACTTTTACCAGAGGAAAACTTGCATGCTGAGAGCCTGATGAAGGTATTACTGCAACCTCAGTCTAAGTCCTTCCAAGCGTCTCTGTCACCGCATATGACAAGGGCATTCTGAAAAGCTAAAGCTGTGATGGGAGAGACCTTTTCGGGGCTCTATGTTGTGACCTGGGTGCTCTGAAATACTTCCTTTGCAAGAGCAGATTTCTTAAAGGCTGGTTTTGACAGGGATAGGGTTACACTGGAGGACCAGTGCTGTCACAGGCTCTCAGGGCAGTGACAGAGGTACACTTAAACATTCAAAACTAATAACGTAAGCTCCAAAAGTCGGTGGCACTGACCTGGAAGAACAACCGTGAAAGGTTTGGCTTCATCTGGATGTTTTCTAGGAGAGACTGGAGCTTGACAGATACACTTTGAAGGCTTTGAAGGTGCTCAGAAGTGCAATCTGTTTATTATGCTACAGAAAATCTCCCTTTTGAAGATCACATACTGCAGAACTTGGTATAAGTAACGTTCTGACTCCTTGAAGAAAGCTGTTTGGAGTATTTTGTTATTGAAAAATTTTGGTACCATCGTCATGTGGAAAGATGTGTTCTTGGTGCCTGAACTTTCGTGTTGCTTTATAGCTTTTGATGCATTTATTGATGATTTTGATATTTTTACTCAGGCGTAGGCTTATAGCCTTGCCTTCCTTGAGAGTACTAGCAAGAACGTAAAGTTGTCACAATTACAGCATTTTACTTGAAGTAGTGTGTGTGGAGTGCTGGGGGTAGTTGGGTTTTCTCTTATTTAACTTTATGAAACAGTAAGCTATATTTGTCCTAATCTCCTGAGCACCCTGAGAAATACTTACTACAATGAGTATTAAAGACCAGCCACACCCAGCTACACACTAGAAGTATAGTTTTATTTTTATTTTTCTCATTTACTGTATATTTTGAAGCCAGTTATATAGCAGGTTGGAGGAACAGACTGGGATCTGTCAACAATTTCCAGCTGGCCCCTCAACAGTCCCTACACGATACCGTGTTTGTGTTTTCCTTATACATGCCAAATTATGAATGTGATTGTGCAACCCAGTCTTTGAGAAGTTGCAACCATTGCTATAGAGCTTTGTTAGAATTAATCTACCGTTTTTCACTTGAGCAGCTTGTTCATGTAAAAGTCCAAAATCGTCAGTAGTGAGTTCAGAGGTAGGTGCATTTGTGAAAACACCGAAATTACAGTTACAGTAAAATTGCATATAGGGAAAAATTGCATCAAAACTCTTCAGTTCCTTTGATGGTGTTAAATCTTTTATAACACGAGTGACACTTATAAAACCAAGTAGTCTGTAAGTTTTTAAATCAAAATAGTGGAATGATACTGTATTGGTAATGCATAAAAAGCTGAATATTTATAAAGTAGTTAGAAACGTAGACAACTGAATAAGTAATGGCATCAGTCGCTGCTAACTCTTCTGCCCAATTCCAGACCATTAAGTAACATTAAGAAATACACGTACTGATGGATGTCTTCAGAATAATGAGATCTGATCCTTAGATTTCAGAAGGGTGAACTTGTGGAAAAAAACTGAAAAAAAACCCTGAATATTGCTGCTTACATCAAACAAGTTTTCTTCTGTTATGTGACTTGATCTTTCAACTCTTGATCCTCTAAAGTGTCGGTCAGAAGATAATGCTTACATTTATTGGGCATTTTCTCATGTGCTATAACTTGGAGCCCTTCATTCAAGAGGATTAATGATGTGCTTAGAATACTTTAATAGTTCTCCTTCACTTATTTCACTATAAATATCCTCATTTTTTTCCTTAAAAACTGAACCTTCAATTATAACTTTGTTGAGAACCATGTATTACTGAATAATGACTATAGTGATTACAGTAGTGGACTGATAATGCAATCTCTTTCTTTCTCTCTTGCTTAAGGATAAAAAGAGTTATTCCTGTCCTGTGTGTGAGGAGTCATTTTCTGAAGATCGACTTATAAAATCACACATCAAGACAAATCACCCTGGTGAGAAAAAACTTCTCAGTCTATTGCAATAAATGGATAATGGTTTAGAGTGAGCAGTGTAATGTGATTATATTCCAAAGAAAGAGAAGAGTCTATGTCTTCTCTAACTGGTTTAGAGAATTGTATTGGGTTTTCAGCTGTTAGAATGTAGAGTGAAAAAAGTTATCGTTCCAGATTATGTGTTGTGGAGTATATCAAGTATTGTGCCAAGAAAACTGTTTTCATCTGGCAAAGAACTCATTTCCAAAAGAGGACCTGAGTGAATTCAAATTAAGCATTGGGAAGCTTAGAGTTAGTCATGTAGACATTCTGTAAGAACCCATGAGACAAAATTCCCATTGGCCGTACATAAACTGACAGATATGGGTTTATTGCCCATTACTATGTCTGTAGGTAATTCACATGAACACAGAGGTCCCTGAGCTTGGCTGTGCCTGCTCAGTTAGTGTGTGCCTGGGCTTTAAGTCCAGGATGAAGTGAAATCTACTTTAACTAGCTTGTGATATGGTAAGGCCAGCATTAAACTGGAGCTGAGAAGCCTTGGTGGACCCAAGTTAACCACTGGACTCCATTCAAACTCTGTTTATACCTTGCATTCTAGTGCCCTGATTTCTCAGCACAAGCTAAACTTAAAATGAGTGCAGTAAGTCAGTGTGCTGTTCCTGAGAAAACAATCCTTTCTCAAATCTTGGTGCCAAAGTGACTGGTGCAGGGAGTGATTTAAATCTGACTGGTGTGAACTCAGCAGAGCCACATTGATGTGTCTATACTTTCCTCCTCAGTATCTGTATTATGTTGGATAAAAGGTCTGCTGCTACTGTGGATGTAGCAGATTTGACTGCCAATTGCCAGCATACTTTAACTCATTTACTGTGTTACTTATCACCTGACATAATCTGATATTAAGAAAGAAGATACTGGCCATGCTCAAAATGAGTTTGGGGAAGGAAAAATCCAGTAAAAATAACGTAACTTTTCTTGTCTGTCTGAAATAAAACCTAATAGGTAAAGCAGAAGCTTCTTATCTTCCTGTGGCCACTAGATAGTGCTAGACCCGTGTTTTAAACGATTTCCTTCACTTTAATTTCAGACTAACTCCCGCTTTAGCTCTTTAGTTACCAAACCTCTTTATTTGCAGACCACTCTACAACAGTGTGGTTGGAGGGCTTGTCATACATCAGGGGACATGTCTGGTGCAGCAAAGTGAGATGAGGAAAGGCTTCTGTGCTATACTGTAGTCAGGAGGTATGTCACCCAGTAAGCATAGAAATTAAATCTGAAGAATTGTGCCTACAAAGCCTTCGTGCTGTCTCTGCCAGGCTGTACAGGAGGCCTCCCTGAGTAATGTGATCTGTGAACTAGCAATGTGCTATGTACTGTGACCTTGCTGGTTGCCATTGGTCTGCACTGGTCCCTTGACTGCTGAATTATTAGTGTATGCTGGGTCTGGGGTCTAGAAATATCACTTAACTCTGGAGCCCTGATGTGCTAAACTGATGCATTTAAATACTTTTCAACAATTTGTTTGGTGTCTGAATCCTTCTGAAAGCATAGTGTAATTTTTTTTGATCCAGGAAGGTGGGTTCTTTTAAACTCTGAGTTATAATAGAAGTAAGGTTGGAAAAGAAAATCTGCACAGCTTGTTATTTGGTGTCTTCATTTTTAATTAATATATTGTAGGCAAATAGAACTTAGAAGAAAAAGACTAGTTTTATTGGCTATATCTCCATGGTGCTAAAGAAATACTGCATCTAAGATATGCCTGTGCTGTAGTTATGCAACAACACTATTTCAATATATGGAGAATTAATGCACAAATCTTTTCCCTGTGCATGCTGTCTTTGTAATCTGGAGGAAATCCTTTATTTGTACAACATACTTAATTACAAGCCATATAAATGTAAGGGGTCTGATGGTATAAACTATCAAGTACTGCAGTGGAGTGAGTGCAATTGTTTTTAAAAATGTAAATGGAAAAGAATAAAGATGAAAGGAAAAATGCATACTGTTAAAAGGAATTGAGTTCTAAAACGACATATCAAAAATTAATTTAAACTGGAAACCCTTTTATATTCATCCTTAAAATGCTATTTCTGGAGTTTCCCTCTCCTTCCTTTCTTAATATCATTCAGCATGACCCTTCTCTTGTCTCTTCTATTTCATCAAGTTGAAAATATGAAATTACACAGTACTTCTTCTAGGTTTGCAGAGAATAGGAGTTGAATTCTGATCCCATGAAGGCAGTGGGACAAAAATCTCTGTAAACTTTGGTAGAGCAGTATTTTAAACCAAATTGATAACAGAGCTTGGCTTTATTGCCAAGTAATTTGGGTACACAGCAGTGAAGGAGTCATATGCATTGAGTAATTTGATTTATTTTTTTGAAAGCATTTGGCAACATTTTCATTATGTGTGTTTGGGTCCTTTTAATTAAACTTCATTATTTTGAGCTTTTTCACTGTGACAACCAAAACATTAGCTCATATGAGAGAAAAACTAAGAGTTGAGTGTGTTTAGCCTGAGTTAGTTAAGAGAAAGTTTCAGGCAGCAGCTAAGATTCCTCTCTATCTAACATGAGACTAAAAAGAAGACAGAGCCAGAGTCTTCTTGGAACTTTATTGTAAAGGAATTGACATGATTTGAAGCAAGGAGATCGATTACAAATTAGGAAAACAATTTTCACTGTAAAGGTGGTCAAACATTGGGTTGTAGAATCTCTATCCTTGGATATGTTCAGAACAGAACTGGATATGATCCTGAGCAACTTGTTCTAACTTTGAAGTTGGAAGTCCAAAGTTGTTCCTGCTTGGAGCAGGTGACCTTAGAGATCCTTTTCAATCACATTTATTCCATGAGTCTTTTTTTAACTTTAAAGTTTTTGATTATCGGCCTTTTTATGATTATAGCCTTGACCTCTGGAAATCCGGTGTGAAGTCTGGAATAAAATTTTTTTAAAATATTGAGGAAAAAAGTGACACATTAGCTTATTGGGAAAGGTCATAGTTGGAAAATGATTTCTAAGACAGTGGCATGACCACGATTTTTTTTTTTCTTAATATTTCAATTATATGGTTTTTTTAGCCAGGCATTGGGGATGTTGAGTAGAGAGATAAGGAGAGGAAGGACAGAACATCCTTCTAAAGGAAGAAAGGTCCTTATGTTCTTCACTTACTTCTTAGATAAGTGACAGTAGGGGAAGTAGGGCTTTAAAAAAGTTGGAGTGAATCAGGATCTGGCTCTTCAATAATATTACTTACATAACATAGACCAAATTCTTTCATGTGCTTCTGGTTTTTATTAACTTTCACTTTTCTCGCAGAGGTTTCAATGACTACTATTTCTGAGATTCTTGGCAGAAGAGTTCAGCTGAAAGGACTTATTGGAAAACGAGCTGTAAAATGTCCCTACTGTGATTTTTATTTTATGAAGAATGGATCAGATCTCCAGCGTCATATTTGGGCTCATGAAGGTAAAACTCTGGTTTTAAGCTTTAGGGCATGCAGTCAGTCTCATATTCCACACAAGCTCTGCACAAAAAGGAGTTCAAGTTTGTTCCAATACCTGAATAAAAAACTTTAGGCTACATTAGAGGTTAAATAATTGGCTTAATAGATTTGGGACACATACAGAAATGAGTGCTTATAATATGAATAGAAGGTCTAAATGGTAAATAATTTTAATAAGTTTATGATTCCATTATTTCCAAAACTCTTTCATAAACCTCCACGAAGTATTCTATAATAAATGCAAGTGAGAAGCGAATTAAATACATGCTCAGTCTCTTAAAACAAGTAATTTCCTATAACCTTTCATGAATAACTGCTGTTGCTTTCACATTTTTCCAAAAATACTTGGTCTGGAAATCTATTAGTAAAACAGTTGAAATGCAGTTGCTTTGATGTATGTATACAACTTCTGTGCGTATTTTAATTAAATCATGCTGAGCGTGGCAGCTAGCTGATGTGGACATAAACAACAAGGCAAAATCTGTAAGGATAATGCTGATCGTATTCTATCACGTTTTAGGGAGAAATTCCAGTAACATGGCAACACTCAAGTTAAAAATCCCTTGAAGATAAAATCTATGCCCAGTAAAATCTTGTGTCTACACAATCCACCTGTATAACAGGTGGAAGACCACTCAGTATGCTCTTTAGTCAATTAATAATTTATGAAACAGATTGCCTGTGGCGTTTGAGCCTTATTTTGGCTTCTTTGGCAGAAAGAGGATAATGGGCTTTGATGCTCTCAAACTGATATTTTGGTTCCAAAGCATTTGTTTTCATGCAGATAGTTCAGATGTTTATACTAGTACTGCTTGTTTGAGTGTTTTAACTATGAGCTTACCTGCTTGTGTGCTACAGTAGCAGTGCTCTGGTAGCCTTTACTTCATTAAGGAGTTTAGTTAATGCAAAATTATAGACTTAGGGCAATTACCTCCCCCTCTACTCTGCACTTGTGAGACCCCACCTGGAGTACTGTGTCCAGCCCTGGCATCTTCAACATAGAAAGGACATGGACCTGTTGGAGCAGGTCCAGCGGAGGGCCACGAAGATGATTAGAGGGATGGAGCACCTCTCCTATGAAAACAGGCTGAGAGAGCTGGGGCTGTTCAGCCTGGAGAAGAGAAGACTCCATGGAGACGTTATAGCAGTGTCTGAAGGGAGCCTACAGGAAGAGCAATAGGACAAGGGGTAATGGGTTTAAATTGGAAGAGGGGAGATTTAGATTGGATATTAGGAAGAAATTCTTTCCTGTGAGGGTGGTGAGGCACTGGAAGAGGTTGCCCAGAGAAGTTGTGGATGCCCCATCCCTGGAAGTGTTTAAGGCCAGGCTGGATGGGGCTTTGAGCAACCTGCTCTAGTGGGAGGTGTCCCTGTCCATGGCAGGGGGCTTGAAACTCAATGATCTTTAAGTTCCCTTCCAGCTCTAACCATTTTATGATTCTATGATACTTATGTATTCCATGAATACAGTTTGTTTATTCTGCCAAGAAAGCTTGGAACTCATGTAAATAACAGGAGAAAGAGGAGAATGGAAATTTATTCCAAAATCAAAGTTCGCAATCAAGTCTACTTAGAGGAGGCTGTAATTCCTCATGCTTGTAAATGTAGTTTTAAGGTCATGAATATCAATCTAAAACTGCCAGAGCCTCATGAAACTGTTGAACTACTCTGCCAGTTCAGATTTATTCAACTTTTCTTTGAAGGATTTACTTTGTTCTTGTAGACTTTCTGCTAGATGGCATGCTGTGTGTATCTCTATTTCAAGAGAGAAGTTTGAGAGAAGTGAAATTGGAATTGCATTTACTGAGTGGGGGAGGGAGGGGAAGTACTACTGCGTGAGCCATTAGCAAATCTGATGCTAATTAACAACAGAACACAGCTTTGCCCATTTAACTTGGGCTTTCATATTAAGTACCTAATGAACCTAGTCCTCCTAAATTAGGTTTCTTCATTCTTTATTGTAGAATGTAGATAATGATAGTTATCTGATGACTTCTAGAGGGAGGTTTGGTCCATACTCCAGATAGGCATCAACTTAGGCAGTCTGGATTCTACTTTTAAATGAAGGATGGGCATACCAAGATCAAAATATTTCTATTTACTTGGTTCAACTCAATACCTGCCTTCAGTAGGGATGTATTTAATTCTAGAAGAATCCCTCCTTCCCGTAGTAAGTTAAATGATGCTGCCAGGAGCTCAGTATCACTTACACGGAAGCTATACGTGAAATTTCTGAAATGTAGATATTCAAATTTTAAAATTGTGACCTTTTTGTCTATCTTTCTGCATAATCTGAAATTTCTTTCAAGCAAATTTCTACCGTCTCATCAAAACTGTAACTTGGTTGTTTCATTGTGTATATTGTATTTTTTAGGTGTCAAACCCTTCAAATGTTCTCTCTGTGACTATGCTGCTCGCAGCAAGAGTAACTTGAAAGCCCACATGAATCGTCACAGCACTGAGAAAACACACCTTTGTGATATGTGTGGGAAAAAGTTCAAATCAAAAGGCACTTTGAAGAGCCATAAACTCCTCCATACTGCTGATGGTAGGTGCATGTTTCTTAAATCCAAGTTTATTTTAGGGTAGTAGATGCTGGCTCTACTATAGGACCTTAAAACAAGTGATTTTAAGTTGAAGCCTAAGTGCTGCTTACAAACTTTGTTTATTTTCAGGAGACAGTGATTGTGAAGTAATTCAAAACTTTGCAAAATTAAGACAGCTTTCTCAGCAAGAGTTGATTTTCTTGAAATTTTGGTTTGGCCTAATCACCCTATTGTGAAGAACTGTGGATATCAATAGAAATTTGCAAAGACAAATAGTTCCATATTTAAGCCTCTTACTTCTTCCTGCTGTGAAATTATTGTTAGGAGCTGCCAAATCTGGTAGCCCGGGAGGGACCAGGCTGCTGCAGCCGCGTGTCCCCAGGTCCAGTTGATGGCAAACCCAAGCACATAAATATTCCCTACAGACACACACGCAGCATGTGCGTTTGCCCCATGGTCTTAATATTTCTGTGATGGTAACAGGAAAAAGTGAGATGCAAATCCAGAAAAATGCCATCTCTTATTGCAAAATTTGGGACGCAACAATGCTTTATTCATCTGTGATTGTGAAAGTGAAGTAAACGATTTAGCAAGAGGAGTTGTACAGATTTTAATTTTGACATCGTAGCTGCTTCTTTTTTTACTCGTACAACCTTGTGAGATCTCATTCCACTCTTTATTAGCCATGTCATTTAAATTATTTTTAAATGATTTTTTTTTGCATGTTCATTAGCATTGTCCTTACAAAGAAAGCACACGTGCTGTGTTACATCTCTAGAATTGGATATTAGAAATATAGGATATTATCCACGTCAGACTGGATATTAGGAAAAATTGTTACACTGAAAGGGTTATTAAGCATTGGAATGGGCTGTCCAGGGAAGTGGTTGAGGCACCATCCCTGGAGGTATTTAGAAGACAGGTTGACACAGCACTTAGTGACATGGTTTAGTGATGGTTTTTTACCAGAGTTAGGTTGATGGTTGGACTAGATGATTTAAAAGGTCCCTTCCAACCTAGACAGTTCCATGATTCTATGATTCTAATGTATGTGAACTTTTTCTGTCTGAAATACTTAATTTTATGTATGCTTTTATCTGTATATATAATATTAGTGAAAGAGATTATCCTTTTTACAGTGATATGATACATATTATAGGAAGCACGTAGTTACTGTAGCATTAGTTTACAGTCAGTAAATCACGTGTTACTCAAAAAATACTTTCCAATAATTTGAAACAACTTGGTCAAAACCAAGCAGATGTTGCACATACAGCTACGCTTCATATGCAGGAATCAATGATTTTACTTATCAAATGCAATCCCCAGCTGATTCCTGGCTAGGAGAAGGAGGCAGGTTGTATTTGAATGAAAAGGAAATTTGGAACATGATCAAACTACAAAGGGAAAAAAAAAAAAGCCTCTTTGTATGGTGCTGAAAAAAATCCCTGCATGAGGTTTCATTTCAAAACCTTTCTGTTTTGTTTTCACCATCTGGCATGTCCAAATAGTGACAAATTCAGCGATGGAAGTTGAATTTATTTTTACCCGTGAGTTAGTTCTATTTCTTGAAGAAAATATTTTTGTGTGTAAGTAGGTACTGCAATTCAGCTGAGGATGCTTTGAAAATCTGGTACTGCTAAGAAAAAGAGTATAGTTGTGCTGGAATTAGCTTTGTCTGCATTTGGTTTAAAGGTGTGAAGTTAGTTTTAAACATTTAATTGCATGCAAGGAATTGTATTCTCTGACCATTTGCTCTTTGGTCAGGCTGAAGCCTTGACTCTAGCGGTGATGTTACCAGGGACCTTTTTTATCTACCTTTGGACTGTTATCATATTCTGCAATAACTTGTTGATCCACCTCCCTTTTTGACTGATATAAAATCAATGCAATACTTAATGCTCTTTTGCTTTACTTTTTGCACTTTGAGGAAATTCCCTGTACCTTTGGAAAATGCATTTTGCTGTTGGCTCCATTTGAAACAGAATCTTACTGTCTGCAGAATCTTAGATAATTTTCCTCGCTAAGTCCTCCCTAGTAAACTCTCTATGCATTTCAAACACTTGTGAAAAATAAGACAGCATTTGTCACTAACAATGTAATTTGTGATTTGTCAAGGGACTTTCAGCCCTTTGAATGCTGGCAGCAGTTTATTGCCCGGTGTCGCTTTCTTTAGTGACAGCACTTCAAAAGTTCTTACTAGCACAAATCTAGTGTTCTTCAGTTATTTCACAAATAAATGAATTTTAAAGATACTTTGCTGTTTATGAGTCTTGTCTTCCTGACTTATGAATCTAGGCAATTTTTGTTCAAATATCAGCCCTACAAGGTCAATTTAACTAGTGGAATATAAAGGAGTTTTCGGGCTGCTTTATTCTTCTCCAGAAGACAGACATCACAAGCGTCATGATAGAAAACAGTTCTGTAGTCCAGGCTTATAACTATTTGTGGTTAGAAATAAACCAAAAAAAAAAAACCAACCTGGTTTTCATTATTTTAATTAGATATCAGAAATTGTCTTAAGGTTTTTCTTAGCTGTGTTTTATAGAAAGTTTCACACTCAGTATAAAATGCTTCTAACTTTTTTGAGCAAGATCCGTAATCTAAAGAAACTTACCTCTTCAGAATAGTACAGAATATTCTGTATTGTACCTCTCCGTGCTTCCTTTTGGTTATTCTCCTTTTGGAGTAGTTTTTAGCACGTATTTATTCCAGGTCAGTCAAATACGGTTTGCCAACCATGGGCATTTAATACAGGAACACAGTCTTTCTGTATTTTGTAAGCCTTTCAATTTGGCTACAGGTAGCAGGTCTGATAAAGTCTTAAAGCTGAAATATGGAGTATGAAGCCCAGAGGATAAAAGGCAGAAAATTATGTTGTTTTAAATCATAAGAAAAAAAAATTGCAAGAGAGACTGCTTTGAAGGAAAAGTAAGGAAACCCACAGAATGGTAATATGTTTAGGAATTTCAGTCTTTGCAAAACCACAAACAGCAACAGATGTTTCTCGAAAATGTCAGAGAGAATTCATTCCTGTTAGAGAATCCTAAAAATATATAATGACAAAATCTGACCATCTTGCCTTAAGAAGGACTCAGTCTAATGATTTTAGGGCCAAAAGCAGACTCTTAGAAGCACAAAGTCTGATCTCTTGCACAGTACAGACCATAACTTAATCTAATAATTTTGCATCACATTTCTGCTGGATTGTAGTATATCTTTTTAGGAAGGGCTTAATCAGACTTGATTTAAAGGCTTTTTATGACAGGGCATCCATCTGAACTCTAAGTAAATTATCATAGTCATTAGTCATGCCCACTGTTAAAAAATATTGACTTTATTTTAGACTGAATGTTCTGTATCAGCTTTCATTTGTTGAAATTTCAGTTCTGGTTCTTCGATTTTATTATTGCTGTTTCAGGTTGGAGGGTTAGTGCCCTCACTATTGATGCCTGACTAGAAAACTCACAGACATGTAAAGAAATGTCAAGTATAATGCCTTGCCTGTAGAACTCGCAGTAACACCCTTCTTTGGATGACACTTCCAAACTGAAGTTACGTTTTTCTTTCACAAAAAAATATATATAAATTTCATTGACTCTGTTGTGGTGGAAGTATTTTGCAGAGTTATGATTCATTAGCAATTTGAAATTTATGAATTATTTGAGATCGATCAAGAATTAAGTTTTAACAGCACTTCTATTCATTAACCGATGTAAAAATTTACAAGATGATTTAACAAAATAATTGAATAGCGACTTAGTTACAGATTTGAAGATAGAAAGACTCACGCTAGCTTACTATAAGGAATCCTAAATTAATAGCTATACATAAAAGCACAAACATAGAAGCACACAACACTTAAATATCTACGCCTGAGTTTTAACGATTAGGACTAAAGGTCCCTCCCTGCATGATGGGCAGCTCCGATAAGTGGATGTGTCTCCCTTTCACATGTGCACCAACAAATATTTGTATCCTGTAAAATGTAAGAACATCCACATTGGTAAGAGTTGGTGTGCACACATAAAGGTGGATGAAGGTGAGGCTGGCCTGTGGTTAAAATTTCCTTTTTGAGTTTAGAGCAAATACTCAAAATGCATCAGCATTCCTCACCAGGCAAAACTGGGACTCATGGGGAGTTGACTCGCCCTGGCCTTTTGATCATCCAGGAGAGTTGCTGGTCACAACAATCCCAGAGAGCTCAAAGGGTCTTACAGAATCGCTACTCATAGTGTCTGAGATAACTGACTTTGATCAGGCATTTTTCCTCTCCAGCCCAATTTGAACAATGGAGTATTCCAACATTTTCCACCAATTCTGCAAGTTCCGATATCACCTCCCTTTGGGCTGTGATCTGGGCACAGATGTACCAGGGTGCGATAGTCCCAGGGGACAGAGGAGGCAGGAGCCAGGCATGTTAAGGGAGTGCTTTAGTGCTCTTGTCCTTTATCTTTCCCAATTCATGCCTGACATCCTCTAGGTTGGTGTGTGGCCTGGAGATGGGGAATCTCACCAAGAAGGTATAACCACATGTGAACGTGACTAAACGTCCGTGGGTTAAGGATTTCCAAATCTGCTTTACAAATAGTAAAGTAACTCTGCCTGTGATTGTAGATAATTGATTTCTTTCTTCTATTCAGGCTACACTATAAGGATTCTTTTTTATTCTTTCCTGAGTGACTGTCCTAGGAGCACTATTTAATGCTTATGATTTAAAGATGACAATAGGGCTTTTATTCTTCCTTACTCTGCTCTTAGCTCTACTTAGCCAAAATTTTGCAGACCAAGTGCCAGACTTCTACTATTGTTCATGCTTAGTATTTTGGAAGTCACTTTTATGAGAAAATATAATCAGTAGTTTTCTGAACTTAAGTAGAAAAAAGTTATCATGTTTTCTATTCCCATTTCAGGAAAGCAATTTAAATGCACAGTGTGTGACTATACAGCTGCCCAAAAACCACAGCTCCTGCGTCATATGGAACAGCATGTCTCTTTCAAGGTAAGAAAATATAAATCATGCTTATTGATAAGCGATTTAGAAATACATGGAACTTCAACAGTTTTAAAACTGGCGTGTTTTTCTGTTTGGTGACAAGTATGGCATGTTAACATTTTAATATTCTGGGAATTTTGACTTTATATACAAGCTTTTGAGATAGGGTTATTTTGCTCATGAACAATTTCTAAGTACTCTTTTTACTCACCAAAAAATATATGTATTTTATGTTGCAATATAAAACAAATGTTACTGTGTGTGGGGGTTTGTGTTGTTTTTTTGTTTGTTTGTTTTTTTTTTGTTTGTTTGTTTTTTTGGGTTTTTTTTTGTTTGTTTGTTTTGTTTTGTTTTTGTTTGTGTGGGTTGTTTAGTTCTCTCAAGGACTGAAGTTAAAAAAAAAAATCTAATGTGTTCCTTAAAATGTCCTAGGGAAGTAGGAAAGCAAATCCTGTACATCAGTCTTCATTACCCACGTTAATTTGTTCTGAAAGTTTGCCAGTCTAATGTACTATAGATGAGTTCATATACTTGAAGACAATTGAAGGGAATTAATTTTAAACCTCCCCATTTATCTGAAATGTGTCTTGGAAAGAGTTTTAAAGATTGTTAGTGTTTCTATGAAGTGCTTAGATTAGAGATACAGTTTATTTTAATAAACTATATTATGGTTTTATTCCTAAATTTCACATTGGTTCTCAGCACAATAGGTCTTGATGTAATGAATTGTGAAATGTTATATTCAGGAAACAGAATAGTTACTAGTTTCTGTTCCAGAAAAATCCAGTATTTTGTATGTATGAAAACGTTCATTTTAGTGCAACACTTTATCTTGGGAATGAGCATATTCCTTATTGAAAACATCATACTATTTTCATATACAACATCTTTCATCATCTAAGAAATCAATTTGATTCTATAAAGAACACGCTTCAGCCATTCATAATAAACACCGATGCTACGTACCTCCATAAAGCAGAAAGGAAGACAGTCTTTTGATTCATGGTTTAAATTTTGGAAGACAAGACATAAAATAAAATGAAGCAAGACATCTAAAGATATGATACATTTTGAACAATAATTTTTCTTTCTTAAGTATGTAGTTTTGCTGTGGAACCTGTTTAAAAGGATTTTTTTGTAAATGGAAATACATGGGTTTCCTTTTTTAATGGCTAATGTGATGAGTGCACTCGTAATGCAGTTCTTGAAATGTAGCTGGTTCTGACATTGGGATCCACTTTAGAACTGTTGACTCAGCATCTCTTTTCAGCCCGCTGTCAGCCTACGTGTAAGTGTGGCTATTCAATGCCATATCAACGCTGAAATAGGTCAATAAGGGAGTATTTGTCAAAAGGAGTTCAAAAACTGTCTGTTGGTAGCGCATTGCCTCCTTCTGGGACAGTTGTTTGCATCTGTGTCAAACTCAGAGGAATGTCAGTACTTAGGCAACCTACTGATAATGTAATCCATCATATTTCCAATCTCTGTGAATTTGTAGTCCTGCCATCTGATAGCAGATAGCATACAGGACACGCAAGTGTGTAGAGAGTAGAAAAAGAACACAGCAGTCTGCCTGGTTTATTTTCTTGAAAAACTGTTTCAGCAGTAGAAAAGGAGAATACCCTTCTGTAAAATTGAATAGCTGAATGTTACATTACCCTCTGAATTGTAAGGTTATGGTTTTCTTCCTTATTTTTGCTGTTTGGAGCCTGAAGGAAAGTTATGAGCAGCAAGCTTAGAGGAATGTTCTGGTCAATGGACTCTGACTGCAGACATTTCCCTGCTTTAAATTTGGCTTCCTAATAAGCAATTACCTACCAACAATTTTTTGCTGAGTAGCTTTAGATGGGCCTGGTTGCTCTGCATGAAATATTTTACATCCTCTTCAGAGGTACTTGACTTATCCCCAAGGACTTGGTCAATGTCTGCGTTCTTTTCCAGGACCCTACTGGTTGTGTCAAGCTTCCTCTATCTCAGTCAGCAGATTATTCTCAAAGGCTAACTTTAGGCACAAATGCTTGTTTTCCTAAACACTGTAGATGTGTCTCTCCCTGTCAGTTGAAGAGAGATGTATGTTCTTAAAAATTAATTAATTTAGATCCCAAAACATAGCTCACCAAATGGTCAGATGAATGCAAGTGCCAGTGAAAGGGAAACAGTTGGAGAGAGAAGGAAAGGAAAGGGAAGAGATCAACCCTGTCAGGTAGTTATCTGTTAAATTAGGTTGGCTGTACAATCATACTGTACCTTCAGTTATTTCAGCTCTCCTACTCCCCCTTTTCAGACCAAAGCTCATGGCAGCTGAGTCATTTCCTTCTAGTAGAAAACCTCCATGTGGTCAGACCTGTGATCCTCAATTATGAAAACACACAATTTACTGAATTACGAAAAGTAGGTAGTAATCTTACAATGTTGAGAATATTGGTGTCTTGTACATAATAAAAAGTACTAAACTTTAGGTAATGTATAGTTACAGCTTTCATTTATATTGAATTTTGGAAGATCTCCTTGGAATATTCCTAAAGCAGAAATTAACATGGTTTCTTGGAATCAAAACATTGCAGCTTAAACATGTGTTCTGAAGAGCTCAGGAAATACATTCTAACTTTTTTGGTTTTGCTCCCAGCCTTTCCGTTGTGCCCATTGCCACTATTCCTGCAACATATCTGGTTCCCTGAAGAGACATTACAACAGAAAGCATCCTAATGAAGAATATGTAAATGTAGGTTCTGGGGAGCCTGCAGCAGAAGCCCTTATCCAACAAGGTACATCTCTATCATATAAGACTTATTTTTATTGCTGAAGCAAACTTAGTGTAAAGGTAAACTTTTCTGCGATATATTTTCCTCAGTTTGTTGGTGTTATGTGATAAATCACAACTTCTTTTTTAGGAATTCTGAAATGGCCACCTTTTATCCTTCATTCAGTGTCCTTTGTTCTTGACTACTAAGGCTGGATGAGCCAAAATTGTCATCTGCCTTGCTTGTGCTATTCATTGTTGCATACATTTCTTGTTTTCCTTGCTTGTCTCTTTTTGGCCGTAAAGTGTCACTATGTGATGAAATGAATGATAAATATATGTCGTTCTACTGATAAATTTCTATGACAGTTTGGCAAGGTTGAACTGAAAGTAAATTTGAGAAAATGTTAAGGAAAGAGACTGAAGAATAAATGGCAGCAAATTGTTCTCCCCGTAGAGAAACAGCAGGGAAAAGAGAGCACAGACGCAACAGGTTACAAGTTGTTATCCTCAGAATCTTGGTTATGGGCAAAGGAAGCACACTTTATCTATGTAAGTAAAGCCAAGAATTTATTGTTAGTATAGTAGCAATATTCTACTTAATAGTCTAGTTCAAGAAACACCATTAGTCTAGATCCAATTATTATTTTAAAAAAATAAGGTCAGACCCCCCCATCCTCCCCCCGCCCCCCGGAAATAATTTAAAAAGTAGACTTTTGCCTATAAATTTCAGGGCGGGAATGCGTAGTAAAATTTTGTGGTCATTTTAATAGATGGTGCAAGTTGTCAAGGAACCTGCAGTTGTTTTAAAGAGGTGACAGTGACGTGATCAGTACCCAGCGCCTCTATTCTGTAGCTCTGCTGGTGGAGGAAGAACTGTATGCTACAGGGAACTTTGTTTAACTTTGTAAATGTCTGAGCACTGTGAGGAATTATTTGTCCATAGCCACTCTTAAGAATAGAGACCTGAGATCGAATTCTGTTAATGTGAAATTAAGGATCGTATTTATAATGTTTTGAATGAATAAAGTTAATCATTCACTAATTAAATCGTCCTTCCCCTTTGGGAGGCAGATAAATGCACTTCTGAAAATAATTCTTCTCCACTGAAACAAAAAACGTACGTTTTTTGAGAATGCAGGAATAGTCTTACAATGAAGACATTGGAGTGAGATAAGAGAGAGTAGCCTTTGTTTTTTTTTCCTCTGGTGGACATGCTTTGTCCACCACATCAGAACAGTGGGTGGTGATTTTTCCAGAGATAATTTCTTTTCACTTACATTCGAAACTAACCATTGTTTTGTTTACTTATTTCTGTGCATTCTGGGCGATGAATTTTCTATTTGGGTTTCTGCAGTACGTACCTGGTGATCCAGTTGTGGCCTCTCTGTCCTAATTTACCACATGCCTCTTTTAACATAAAAATTATAGTTGCCTTATGGACGTTTTAGACCAATAAATAAACTCTTTGGAGAGCATTGTGTCAGCACCATGATGGAAAAAAAGTTGTAGAGCTGTATAATAATTGTGTGCATTATTTTATTGCAAACATCAGTTTTGGTATTGAAAATAGACAAGATGTGTAATTCATTGACTTTCTCTGTATGTTACCCAATACTTTAAAGAATAGTCTAGAAATTAATTTTTACTGAGCTTTCGTATCAAGTCACTGATGTGGAGTTCCATATTATGAGTTTAATTCTATGCTTCCATTATGTGTTCTTTATTTAAAGCTTTAACGACAAAAGTTACAGCTTTAATTTATCTGGTATATTGCTATAATAGTTCCAATATCAAAGTAATGTGGAAAACTATCCTGTCTTTCACAACAACAGGTGTTTCCTAATATTATAGATTGGTGTGAAATTAAGATTTAATTTTTTTTTCTGTAACTGATGGTATCTTTGTTCTAGTCTGAACAAAGGTATTTTGCTTTTGTGAACTTTTGAGTTTCCCTTAATAGGGAAACTAGTTCAGTTGTGTCAGGAGGTGGAGTATTGAACATCTGCTATAATAGTGAAGTTTGGTGAAGACTTAAAATAGATTGAGAGCAAAGAGGGGGTGTTGTATGGGAAAAATAAGTGTCAGTGAAAGACCTTAGTGACTGGGTATTGTTGTATTCTGTTCCATCAAAATTAAAAGTTTATTTCTTTTCACCTGATAGAATACCATATGGTAGGTTTCCATTATGTATCTTTACTGTATCATTACTGTAGGTTTACATTACTGGTAGAAAAAGGAATCCTTTTTCTAATCACCTTAAAAAGACTGTATGCAATGAGGACTTGGCTTATAACCAGCTTATGAGAGTATATTTGAAGTGTTTGAATGTGATGGGTAAGAGTCATTTGCCATGATAATGTGGAGACAGCCATCTGGTTGCTAAAGTGGCATAATGCCCTTCCCTAGCCATTAGGTTTGTTAGAAAGAGTTCTGGTCACCTAATGCAATAATTTATCACATGCAGATTATTTGTGTTCTGCTTTAGTCAATAAGGAGGAAAAAAAGGGAAATGCTTATTTGCATAATTACAAGCAACTGACATTTTGACCAAATGACTCTCCTAAGAAAAAGAAGTAAAAGCTTTTTAATCTAGTCTAGTAAATTGGCTGCTTATGATTTTGTCATGCTCAGTTTTTTACCTGTAATGCTGCATACTCAGCCAGTAAACATTGTGCTAAATTCAGACGATGCATCATTTTTGTAGATAGGCAGAAAACTTAGGTTTACAGTTTTGTGAGTTAACATAAACAGTAGAAACTCTTAAAAGCAAAGGTAGTTGGGTAAAGGTGACGTTACTCTATTAATTCTCCTGGGTTTCCTTTGACAATCTGCCAAAAAACTTTAATGTTTTTTTGAAACTTGAGAGAACTGTAACAGCTGTCTTAACGAAGATTCACTTTTAAAAATCATTAGTATGTTACTGCTGTGTATGTTAACTATTAAGATCTCAGTGTTGTTTATAAGCACTTCAAACAACAGCAGGGACATCTTCAGGTTGATTAGGTTGCTCAGAGCCCCATCCAACTTGACTTGGAATGTTTCAAGGGATGAGACATCTACCACCTCTCTGGGCAACTAGTGCCAGCGTTTTACCACCCTCAGTATACAAGATGTCTTCCTCTTATCTAGTCTGAATCTACCTTCTTTTAGTTTAAAGCCCTTACCCCTTTTCCTGTCACTGCAGGCACTATTAAAAATTTTGTCCCCATCTTTTTTATCAGCCCCCTTTAGGTACTGAAAGGCCATAATTGCATCTCCCCACAGTTTTTCCTTCTCCAGGCTGAACAACCCCAGGTCTCTCAGCCTGTCTTCACAGCAGAGGTGCTCCAACCTTCTGAGCATCTTTATGGCCTCCTCTGGGCCAACTCCCAACAGGTTCATGTCTTTCCTGTGCTGAGGGCACCAGAGCTGGACACAGTACTCCAGGCTGGGTCTTTTCAGAATGGAGCAGAGGGACAATTTACATGGAAAAAAAACTCAAGGAATTTATTTGTGTTTCCTTGTAGGTGGCATTAAGTGTCCTGTTTGCAGCTTTGTGTACGGTACGAAATGGGAATTCAACAGACATCTTAAAAACAAGCACGGAATGAAGCTAGTGGAACATGATGGGGAGACCAAGTGGGAGGTAAAGCAAAGTTGCTATAGCTCTGGCCCTAAAATTTCAAAAAATTCTAGGGATGAAAGTGAGGATAGGAATAACAAGTGTTCGAAAATGTGTTCTTGACTTCATGTAAGATCAGGAGGTCATGTGATCTCATCTCCATTTTGAATGTATATATTGCTGTGACTGTTGTCTTTGAGCACCTTTATCTAGTAAGATTAACAACATTGTACATGCTTACTTCTGCATTTTAGGGCTCTAGTCCTCTATTTGCAGCAGAAAGGATGAAAGTTTTAGCAAATAAAATTGTGAAATTGAAAAACTTACTCCATTTTGTTCTATGCCAAACAACCACTGACATTAACTGCAAGATGTGCAGAGCTGTAAGCTAGTATTGAATTCATGAAGGAAGCTTGTGTCTTGGTCCACAAAATGCTAGAATCTAGAAAACTGAATTTTAAATTGATCAGCTAAAAAAAATGCTCCTATTATACAGAGTGTGTCTTCTATCATTTGTTCTGTTTCTACCTTCAATGTAAACTATACAGGAATCACAGTATCACTAAGATCAGACCTTAAAAAAAATCAAGCTAGACCTAAGAAGCTGGGTTAGAAAAAAAGAAACCAACAGCCTGAATTTTCTCAGTTTGGGGTGGGGTAGAGCACTTACCCTGAGGGGTCTTACCTTTTCAAGCTTTCCTTTGCTGCCATACATGTAGCTATTGATTTTAAAATAAAAACTCTTTCTCTTGCAGTGCAGAGCTGACTGTAAATTAGATTCTACAGGGAAAACCACAGAACTATGTAGACATTATTATTTAAAAAATGACAGTTGGCAAGCTGTGTCTTTTCCACTGTCTGAGTAGGTTATTGTTGGTGTCCAGTGAGAGGAAAAAGCCAGAAGTCAGCTGCAGTTGGCTGACCTCCATAGTTTGAGACCTGTTCTGCTAAATTTCAGGTAGCTTAGTCCCCACTATAAAAACCTCATGTTTGATTAGAAGGGCCATCCTGCAGGTCTTGTTCAACAGTTTTTGAAATATCCAAGTAGGTTCTGTGCAGTCAGTTTTTCAGAGAAGACAGGGCAGGCACTTCAAAATATAGTAATTAAGTCTTATATCCACGTGGATTCTACAAACGATTCTCTGTACACTCTCCCAGTAGGTGCTCAAACCTGAAAAAATAAGAAGGCATCCAGGATGCTATCTAGTCTCTGCTCTTGAAACAGCTATAAATAAAGAAGTCCCATCAGGGCAGAAATGCATGTTGACAGCTTGCCTTGAAAAAACGTAGTCATAAAAAGGATAATTTTCCTAAAATAAAATGCCACTTTCAAACTGCAGAGGCATTTTACCAGCTCTGCAAGGACATGCATTGCAAATTAATTTTGCCCAAAAGGTCTTTACTAGACCCTCATAGTATAAAAGTCTGTTGTTAGTTCTAGAATAACTGTACAACAAAAATGAAGCCAAGTCTAGCGTGCTTAACTTACAAAGTAGAATCTAGAAGAAAACTGTGGGATGATATCCCGAATCCCATGTAATGATGTTCTTGAATTTTGTTTCACCCAGTATTTCGATAACTCTTGTTTACAAGAGTTACATAAGAGTGAGATTACTCATGCATTGGCTGGTTTTTGTTTCCAAGTTAACGGCTGAAGTTTCTGAAGAAGCATCCACTCAATATCTCCATATTACAGAGGCTGGAGAAGATGTTCAAGGCACTCAAGCTGCAGTAGCCGCATTGCAGAACCTTAGATACACTTCTGAGAATGGTAAGTTACCCTCTTGAGGTTAGAATACTTCTTCTTTCATAAATATCTAATTCTTCTGGGTGTACTGGGCAAACATGATCTCCTGTGGAGCTATTAAAAATGATGAAATTTTTCATCCAAAACTTATTTCTGGGCAGTTGTATTTTTCTTCGAGGCTAAATAATGAGAAATGACCATTCTTCATCAATTTCTGTATCCTTAAGTCATTAATACTTGCCAGACTCTTGTTTTGCGCTTTATTATTAAGTGGGTGGAATTTTCTGCCTGTATTATTAAATATATTGTGAAATCAGCTGTCTTGGCAGAGTAGATGGTGTGTATCTAATGGCAGTTCTCTAGCTATTATTTTTTTCTATGCAAAAGTCAGCCAACCTGCAGAAGTAACACAGTGGAATAGCTCATTTACCATGTTCCCAAGACAGTACTAATAAACTTAATTCTGATGATACGCAAAACAGAGCAAGCCATTCTTTATCAGACGGAGAAAGAACAAGAGTGAGATTAGGTAATGATTGATAAGTGGGAAATATCCAAAGCTGTGAGAAAAGAAAAAATGTTCAGGTTTCTGAGAATTTTAAAACATCAGAGACTAGATGAGATGTTAATATATCTTATTATTATATATGTAAATAAACATGGTAGTTATCAGAAGATAACATTTTACAATTCTTTTGTAGCCCATAATACAGACGTGCTTCAAAACCTCACATTGTTAGTGGAATTTCCAAGCATGTTGCAATTACATTGTTACTGACAATTTTGCTATATTTTATTTTAAAGACTGGGAATTTTGAGTAAAAATGTCTTGAGAACTTTGCTTAAGCTTTTGTATATTTAAATTAAAATAAACATGGTCACCGCATATGCTGTATATAACATTTTTGATTTTCAGCATGAGGCTGTTAATTTTTGAAGTAGAATAATTTGGTTTAGTGTGTCCAACTTTGGATACTCTTCCAGCATATTCCTTCTAGGTATGAAAACCAGTAGTATCTTGTCTAAAGGCAGTTATATATATAAAAAAACCCACAACAACAACAAAAAAAACCCACAAAAAACATAAAGCAAGCAAATGTTTTTTAGTGTTCAGATAAGCTTGTTTCTCATGTAAATAGCAAAATATAACTGCTTTCTGTTTGAAATGAAATTACCTGAGCTAGATCCCCATAACAGTATCAGCATCAGCCTGAAAGGGTATGGGGTTAAGAGATGAGCTTTATTCTATTTGTCTCTTCCCTGGCTCCAGCAGTGATTACAGCAAATATAGAATCATAGAATCATAGGATGGATAGAGTTGGAAGGGACCTTAAAGATCATCAAGTTCCAACCCCCCCCTCTCCCTAGAGCAGGTTGCTCAAAGCCCCATCCAACCTGGCCTTAAACACTTCCAGGGATGGGGCATCAACAGCTTCCCTGGGCAACCTGTTAACATGACAGTGAGAGTTTCTTTCCGTTTCTGACATATTGCTCGTTCTGGGCATGTGGGAATGGTGGGCCACAGAAGGGGAATTTGTATTCCTGCATGACAAAAAAACCTGTGGCTTCCAAATTTTAACTTTTCACACTTCAGAAAGAGAGTACAACTGTGTATGTTTGGGGGTTTTTTGTTAACTTGCCTATACTTTGGCAGGGCTATACACATTAAGAGAATTTTTTAAAAAGAATAAACGTGTTCTGATCCCATGCTTATAAAAAGATAGGCAGGAGCTCTCTCAGCAATTAACTTTTCCCTTCAGCACGTTAGTGATAACACTATTTCTTTTAGGTTGAAGGGTAGGCAGATGGCCAGACAGATGGTAAACACAGGTTTGTAATATATCAAATAGCTGTTGTGGTTATAGGTTTAGAGTTCAGGCTCTGTTTAAGCTGAATGCCTGGCAGATACATGTTTGAATTTGTAAAATCTTGCAGCTTCCCTAATTTACAGGTACTGCTTTGAGTTGTACTTGTTTGTTTGTTTGTTCAGCGTATTATTTTAGATCTCTTTCAAACAAACCATCAGTGTGGCTGCGCTTGCTGATTCACGCATTCCTCATTGTGAATACATTCCTGCCATAGATCTATTATTAAAGTATCACATTATTGAGGGATTTGAAATTTATAAACAGTGTTGTGAGTCGGGTTTAAGGCAGGAGGGGGAGGAGCGCCTGTAGCACTGAGATTCCCGTACCCTTAGAGCTTGTTTTACTATAATGATCTTATGGTTACTGTCTTTTTGATAAGGTGAAAGACTCGATCCAACAGCTGTAAACATCCTGCAGCAAATCATTGAGTTGGGTTCAGAAACCCATGATGCTACAGCAGTTGCTTCTGTAGTTACCATGGCACCTGGCACTGTGACAGTGGTAAAGCAGGTAAGAGCTCTTTTCTTCTCAAAAAAAAAAAAGCTATATTTCATTTTGTATATTTATTGTAAAACAAACATTAAGCAAGGGCTAAATTTTGAGTGAGACATACAGAATTGTCCCTAAACTGATTTTTGACTACGTGCTGTATGTATGTTTATATTCGCACACACGGGTACATGTTTATACATTTATGCACATACTTGTTTATACATATAAAAGTGTACATTTTTGCATGGATATAAGATACGAGTCACCAATACACACACACGTAAGTACATGTGTGTGTGTGTGAGAAAATATAATTATTTTTTTCCTAGGAGACATTTTCAGACTTTCTAAAATTAAAATAACATACTTGCATTGTGGGTGGGCACTTAGTTGATGTGGTTGATGGGCGAGGGAAGGAAAGTACATGAGAAGTCTGTAATTCCTGAAGAGTTTAAGTAACTCCTTTTATTTGAATGAACCAAAAATCTGGTTATTTTGGGAGCTGCAACTTACTTTGGAGTGGAGTATTTTTTGTAGCGTTGTGGATGATGAATTCATGAGGGCTCCACAGAAATGGCAAGTCTGTGGTCTGTGCATGCAATACTTGGGTAGTTCCTAGAAGTCCCATACAAACTTCGGGGAGGTAAGACAGAATTTCAGGACAAAGCATTTTGAG
This sequence comes from Thinocorus orbignyianus, assembly GCA_013400375.1. Lineage (NCBI taxonomy): Eukaryota > Metazoa > Chordata > Aves > Ciconiiformes > Thinocoridae > Thinocorus > Thinocorus orbignyianus. The sequence goes on from VXBW01003700.1 coordinate 1,240,107, forward strand.
ATGTTTCTTTGCAACACTTAACAGGTGTTTTGATTGGAAATCACATAAGAGTTCTTGAATTTGTTGAAGAATAGTAGATCTAACTTTGGAAACTTAATTCAGTCACTAAAGAGAAGAGACATTTTAGTCTTCTTTGTGTGCAGGTTTCAAAACATCTTTAACAGTACAGTCACTGCCAGCTTCCACCTGTGCTATACATGTGATCTGTTTATATGTTAAATAATAACATATAATAAATATGTTAGCCCTTGGTGTTTGTGCTGTCTGTTGATACTACTGAATGCTATTCTTCCCTTACAAATGGATATTTTGAGGCCTTTCTACTAAAAACCTAGGAAAAAGTGACTTGAAGTAGCAGCTGCCAAGGAGAAACTATGTTTTGACATTTGAATGTTAAACTTAAAAAATACATAATTTAAAAAATTCAGTGATTCTTCGTCCTCTGAGTATTAAGACTGATCAACATCTGTTTCATCTTAAAATCTAACGTCTCCCTCGTGAGACCATCTGAACTTGATGACAGCTTTTCGTAAATAAATGTTTATATCCCAAATTAGTTTTCTCCCTCACTTTTTAATCCATATTTCTGGCATTTAAGATTACAAGCTGCTAGACATTGACCGCTTCTTTTTTCTTTGCATTGTGTGTATCAATGATTCTCAGTGATCTCATGTCAAACTGTTACAAGCTCCACTCCTATGCCAAGTCAAATACTGAATTCTCACAACACAGAATGTCTTTCCTGCTTTTCTTTTTTTTGTTTTCTTTCCCCTCTTGTTAATATAAAATGCCTTTTTTCCCCCTAACTTGGAAAGAACCAAAATCAGTGAAAAAATTTAAGTAGATCTCAAGCTGAGTGATACTTGTGGTACCTCTGTTTATGCTGCGTTTTAGTTATGCCTTATTTTGGTACTCAAAGCCCTGTTCCTCTATTAATGTATTTCTTGTTTGTGAATGTCTACTCATTTCTTTTCTTTGGTAGCCCCACTGACTTTTCTCTTGGTGTGTGCAGAAGAGTGCAGGTCTGTGATTTCCCAGGGGATGATGAGGTGACAGTACACCTACTGAAAGCGTGCTGACTGCTTAGTTACCCGCAGTGGGCTTTATGGAAGTAGAGCAAGGACCAAGGGAGGTTTGGAGATGAGGATGATGGTTATTTCTCTATTAAATTTTTCTCTTTTAATTTTCTGTATAAATCAGTGTTTTAACAAAGTCTGTTTGATCTGTTACACAGTTTTAGTTAGTTTCGAAGTCTTGTCTTCTCACCAGAAGACTGCCTTAGAATTAGAGCTGCACCCATTTTTAATTTGGAGGAAATAAGGCTTTAAATGTTATTAACGTGACTGTCATCTTCTTCTATTCCGAATTCTCAGCTTTTCTTTTTTCTTCAATACTGACTTGCTTTCTGTGAGATATCACTCATTCGTACCTACAGTTTTGTCAGGTTCTAATTATGCTGAGTTCCTAATTGTTAACCTTGAAGTGATCTGAAGACATGTTCATATTTCACTTTCCTACTGCAAAATTTATTCCACACTTTCTTCGGTGACCTTCAGCTTCTCTTGTGGATTGTGAGACAAAAAATTCATTCAGGGTGTCAGCAATATATCAGCATCATCTGTCACGAAATTTCCACTCTTGTTCTTTAATGGCCTGAGTCCTTGCTTAGCAGCTTGGTTCCATTTTTTCCTTATCAACATTTATTGTAGTTGTTCTGATTTTTATACTGTTGTGTTGGGTTTTTTCTTTTTTCTCTAAGGATATACATTATACAGCATTTTCATCAGTTCTTACCTTTTTATCTCATTTTTAGCCAGCCCTTGCAATTTACCTTCATATTTCTATGTTTGCACCAAGAACTTTCTTCTAAATACTAAATTACTAGAACATTTTAAAAGTACTTTCTGCTGTAAATATTACACTATATTGTTGCTGTCTTTGTCTCCCATTTCCTTTCTGGAACTTTATCCTACAGCTGTCCTCTTTGTTACTCTTCACCCATGAAAGTGCCATTTGCACTTGATCCTTAAAATTCTGATGAATCCAGGTGTATCTATCAATAACGCTGCCATCTTCATGCTTTAGTGCTTCCCCTCACCTGCGTGCTCAGGTACCTTCAGTCTGCAGTACTTTTTGTCTTTCAGATTAATTCAAGATTTTCGCCTGCAGAAACAAACACTGACTTTATCCGTAAGTTCTTTTCAGGATAATTGAAGATGTCCAGTGTATTAGCTAGATCTGGCCAGTAATATTTTTTTAAATTGTTCTCTACTAAGTCTTAAGACGTAAAGGATGTCATGTTTGAGGTGTTCTGTTCAATTATTGTTCTGAGTTGCAGGGAGTCTTTTTGCAAGTGTCTTAACTCATGAGTACACGTTACAATGGAGGTGAAATCAAGGTCAGATTGTCTGTTCAAAGCCCCCAGCTCCTGAACTGGGTGTCAAGAAGCAAAAAACTTGAGTTCAGACTTTGGAAATGTCTTTCTTTTTTTTTTTTGTTCATATAAATGATTTTATAAAAGAGAACCTTTTGACAGTGTAGCAGTAAGCAATCCCAGCATGAGTTAGGGTTCAGCTTACGATTTCAAACCAAAGAAATGCAAATTTAGCCCTGTTTAGCTTGGATTATGATTGGGACATAGGAATTGTTGTTGGCTTTGATATTGTCCTGTGTATGAGGCCTTTCAAAGGTTGTGTCTAGACCCCAAAATTACTTTAGCTCATTCTTACCTGAGATAGCATACCCTAACCTGTTACCAAAGTTACACTTTTTCTGGTATCTAATTTGGGAGAAATCTTGCTGCATAACAGCTCTGAAAACATACAGCTGCTAAGGAAAGTAATGCACACCAAATGACTGAGAAAAAAAGTTAATAATGTGAATTTTTGCCAGTGTGATCTGAGAATGGCAAGAATCCACACTGAAGCTTTGATCACAGCAGGACAGGAGAAGTGTATCCTTGACAGTTTCATTCCTTTTTATTTACTAGTGATCCAGTCTGGATCTCTTTCTGACAGAGCTAATGAAGAGATTTCTTTATAGCAGGATACTTGAATTGTTCTGCAGTGCTTAAAGATCAGAAAAAGTAACAAGGTGGGGAAAAGGTGAGAACAAAGAGTGCTAAGCTTGAAGAATAACTAGAGAAGAGGCTAATAAATGCTTAGGAAAGGCAGGAAGTATTGTTCATGGTGGATGGTAAACACAGGCAAGAAATTGAGGAGAAAGCAGATTTGTTGGGAGCAGAGCATGTAGCAAGGTGGAGGGACTGGAAACATGAAATATGTCACTTCATTTTCTGTGCATTTGACTCTGTGTCCTATTACAGATACACATTTGCCCTCATGCCTTAGGATGGACTTTCATTCATTTGAATTTTTGTTGATCTTGCTAGCAGAGGCTGTTCAGTCCATTATCTGTATAGATGGGCTGTTTTCCTGGTTCCTGTGATGAATCTGAAGGCAGGTTGGGAGGATAAGCAGTCACGCCAGTACCACAGCCACCCTTGTTTCACACTATCTGCAGGTCTGTGTTCAAAGACTTGTTTTCCACACCATACATCTGTAGATAGACTAGGACACAGAGAGACAGTGTGTGTGTTTAACTGCAAACTACCTTATGTATAGTTCTTTCTTTCAGTTACCATATGCATCAGATTATGATACTGATTGATCCTGGAGGCTTTTGTTCCAAGTTCAATATTTTTTTGATTTAAATACTGATTTTCTTGTGAAGAAACATCTCCCTCAAACCTGAGCACTCCCATTACCTTATTTTCTGCTGAGGAGACTGAGTGTGCAGTGCCTGTAAGTTATTCTCCAGTGAGACAAGTTTCAAAGTGCATTTTCTTGGTTTCACAATATGAACATCCTTGAATGCTTATTTCCTGAATTGCTCACTGCATTGGCCAGAACATGTGAAGAGTTGCCCCTTCTTGGTCTGTGTCCATCAGCTCTAGTTTTTGTTAGAGTTGTCACTCTCCATTTCCAGTGCTTGTTAGCAGGACTGTGTAATGGCAGCAACACACTTTCCAGTTTAATTCATTTATTTTTCATAAATGCAGTATATTACTTGTACCAAATCTCTTTGGAAAAAAAGGTAGAAACTACGTACAGTTCTTTATTCAAATTTAAATGTTATTTCTTGCCTCAAATTACTGAACAACAGCAGTAGATTTTTTCATTCTTAGTCTTAAACAAAGTTTTAAATTAGTATACTATAGTAACCGGTTAAATTTGATTGCATGTTACCTGTTTTTCAGACATTTTTCGTTTAGGTACTAACAGACCAATGTGCTGCTTTGCCATATTTAGACCTGTAATACGTTTTCTGTGTCATACTGGACAAGAGATTATCGTCCTGATACGAGGAGCTTGTGAGCAGATGATTGTGTAAAGCTTTAAATCCTGTCCTTGGAATTGTTTTTCCTGCATGAACAAGCTTACTGAGATCCCTCTTCATTCAGAGCAAATCCTGCCTATGTCATGCAGAAAACTGCTAGAGAACAGTCTTTGTTCTCTCGAGCAAAACAAAAACAGGCCCCCCAGAGAAACAGCTGACCTATGTCCATGGTCTTGTTCACCACGTCAACTACCCATTCTTTTCCTTAATTTCTAATTATTCTGAACAATATACCAGGGAGAGTACTGCAAGCAGGCATCTTTATGCCATCTTACTTGTAGCACATTAGCATGTAAAAGCTTTGGTCAGAAATCCAAAGCTTCACATTCTCAGTAACACACAGACATTTGACTCGCAAGATCTTTGTTTCAGGGTTCACATTTTTCAAAATGACTTTGCCACCCCAGGCAGTCTTTTTCTGACCCAACATTGCATCTACCTTCTAAAGTTTTCTTGTTGCTCTAGAGCCATCCCTTCAAACTCACTCTGAAAATGGCTAAGAAGATTGTATTAATCACTAATCGTTATTGTTAATCATGAAGATGATTATTATATCAGTATTCCTGCACAACTGTTGGTCTTTAGTCCACTTTCTTTTTCAATCCAATGACATGTAAGTCCTTTCTGTTACTGAAACCATAAAACTGGTGTCCTTTATAGATAGGGTTCATGAGCCTTGCATGCAAGTGATTAGCTAAATACTGCTGACTTGTTCTGCATGATGACTTCTGTAAGGTCTCTTATTTCAACCACTTAGCTCAAATAGTTGTCCAAGCCATTGTTATTTTATGCTACAGTTAACTCTGATAGTCTTCTTTCTGACATTCACAGACTAGGTTTTGCCTCTTTTGTTTTCTTCCGGAAAAATTCAAAGATTACTTTTCTCTGCCTCTTTTGACATCACCCTTTCTAATTCTGTTCACTTGATGTTTCTTTTTTACCATGTCAAGCAAAACCTTGGTTAGATTTCCAAGGGGTTTTACTCCTTTCTGACTTAGTGTCCCATTTCTCATTAGGTGTAAAGATTTTGACTCCTACCTTTGCTCAGTCAATGAAGAATTAACTGCTCATTAGTTTTTCAAACGAGTTTCTCAATGCCATCTTCCATATTGTGCTTAGTTATGTGGATTTTTAATGAAGAACAATTTGTACCTCATTGTCTTCTTTCAATTATTCTTCAAATATATGATGACAGTAATTGTCTGTGGTTAGGCTTTTGGTATATTGATACTAATGCCTGTCACACAAAACTACTACTGTCTCACTCACGTTGTACTCCCCCACTTCAATTCTTCTGCATCTGCTTACGATCTATTGATTCATAGTGTATTTATAAGGCCTTTGGTAGCATACCTGTACAATCCAGGTCCTGGCGCAAAGGACTATGCTAATGTTAACAGTAAAGAGCAGTAATTGGCTGTTGAATTCTTGCTCTTTTTCTCCCATTCAGAAATATGAGACAGGACTGATGTTCTTACTACCTCTGTAGCTTGAAGTGTAAGGTTGACTCTTTTCCTGAAAAGCATAGTAACCTATTTTCAACCTAATCTTCTACATAATTTACTCTTTAGAGTAAGTATATCAGCTGTTTCACTAACTAATCAGATCATTATCAAGCTGAAGAAAAGATTTCCGTACATTTCACCCTCTGTTTCAGTTCCTTTCATCCTTTTGTTCTGTGATCTCCTCAGGCTCCAGTAAAATCCTACCATGGTAACAGTCACTTTCTTCAAAGTGCCAGTAGTAGCAATGCACAGCAAAGATTACACACCAGCTTGAAGCTGATCACGAAACAGAATTTTATAGTGTAACACATCTTCAAAAATAAATACCTAATAATAATGGCATGGCTGTCATGTCAAAGGTGCATTTCAGCAGCACACCTTCTTACGGCCTGACTCTCATTTGTACCTAGGTGATGCTGGGGGTGGTGTTAATCTAGAAAATTTACCAATACACAGTTATTGTATACAGTTGATTGTCAAGATTATGATTCTTTTAGGACGTGGAGCGATTTGATGTTTAACTTGATGGTACCTGCAAAGGAAGGTTTTAATTGGGGCAGATGGCCCTGTTTTCTCAGACTCAGTGGAGTACTTGTCATCTGTGTAACATAGAGATAAAAATCTCATATCAAGATTATTGTCTCTTGAAATGATGGCAATCTTGTCATGCTTCCACAGAAGGAAATCTGGTGATACAGCATTTTGGCAGTTGAGGGAAGCTGCCAGTTACAGTCTGTGTCAGGATATATTCAACCAACCAATTACTAAAATTTTTAAAAATCTATATCGCCAATGTGAAGATTTGTTTGCCACCTTGCCTTTTTTTATTTTATGCAAAGCAGCTCTTGCTTATTCAAGTCTCTCTTGTTATTATGAGACTGTTGTGTGCCAGATTTTGTACCTCAGTATGGAGGATCATGTGGATCAAATTACAGAGCTTTCTCTGTGTGTCTCCCTGTCTTTTTCAGACAAAGTTTCCATATGTAAACTAGAACCGAGAGAGAGTTCAAATTATTGAAATGGCATGGAACAAAAGGGTAGAGACATTCCTGCAGGCAGCAGTGCAAGCTGGAAAATCACGTATCCAGGTGCTCTCTGTCATCTAGAACGCTGATACACACTTTCTGTTAATCCTTTCTGTAGCTATTTTTGTATATTTTCTTACTGTGGTGCCTATAGAAATAGGAGCATCTGTAACCCAGTGTAAAGTTTTGAAATCCTGTAAGATCCCTGTGATTAACTTTTCTTCTTCGTGGTAAACTGGAAGGCAGCATTCAATCTGAAATTAAGGGAGAGATTCTGTAGAGGATTTTGGGTCAAGCCCAGCAAGACAGTTTTAAACACTATGGACCTGCAACTCCTGCTGACTTCAAAAGAAATTTAAGATATTCATTATTTCTCAGATTGAGCTCTAGAATAAGAAACTGGCTTTAGCATCTTACTGCTAATATATATATATATTACTCCTTTTCAGGGAAGGGAAGAAGTATATTTAATGGCTTGAATTAATTTCTCTCGAATTAAAAAAGATTTGCTTGTTTTGAAAGGAAGACATTCCTCTAATTCTTTGAAGGCATTTTTAATGTCACTTATTTGGATGGTCCTCAGATATTTAAATTGTTAACATTTAAAATGTCAAAATGTTGAGCTTCTTAGGAAGACGTGGGGGTGAAAGTCCCTTTAGTTGCCTTTTGTGACAGACACGTTTAGCTAGTAAAGAGTATTTATGCAGGTGCTGAATTGATTTAATGTGCCAACTGTGTGTGGCTTCAGCTTCTTGCTGTCATTCTTTTGCAAAGGATAAGCAGCCAGATGCTTTTCAGCTGGCTCTCAAACAGAAATGAGGTCTTGGCTGCTACTCTTCAGAAGATTTCAGATGCCAATAAAAAGAATGGAGTGTAGTGACTTCATTCATCCTGATGGCAGCTGTCCCACTGTTTCATCAATTTGAGGGATGTGAATTAACGTTTTGAGATTATTCCCTGTGGAACAATCTAATAGGAACCAAGCAGAAGCATGTAAACATTGAACAGATTTGAAATGTAAATATCCAAAATAATGTGGTGATTTGTCAAACTAAAAAGATTACAGATAGCTGTCCAAAAAAGATACTGGGAGCTAGAAACACCAGAAATAAGGGCATTAGTCTTCTTTACCCTGCATGACAAGGCTAATAAAATCACATTGATAAAGTCAGATAGGAAGGTTAAATTAACTTTCTTTATTGGCCATTTTCATTTCAAAAGCATATAAAACTGAATAAGTATTAGGTTGCTGCTATTGAATTGAATGGAATTCTGGTTTCATTTCATTTTTGTGTCAACTGAGCTTTATTTATTTCCCTTTCTTCGTTATGTATGTACTCTCACAAAACTATAGTTAAAATTATTTATGGGTTTTGATTTACAGTGACTAAAGTGAGACTGTGTGAGATCCTTCTCAGACTGCATTGTGCATTCTTGCAGCTCTTAGGAAATGCAGTGTAATTTTTCTGGCCTGAGGCATGTTGTCGGGGGGTTATGTGTGTTATGTATAGTGCTCTAACATGGAAGAAATTAGTATATATTGCATAATTTTAGACACCCCTATTTGTGTATGTTTTTTTAATGATCTCAAGTATCAAGGACTGTAATTGTGAGCTGATTCGTAGCAAGCTGTGATATTTTAATTAGCCAACATTTTTAGCTGCAGCTTCCTATCTGGATTCACTAGTGGTTAGACTTGGGTCTGCCTGTTATGGTCTTCGTTAGTAGATCACAGCTGACATTACAGTGAGGTTCTGCCTACAGGCTACTTGATCAGAAGAGGGAGCAGGTGAGGCCCTCTCTAGACAGCTAGGAGCAGCTTCATTGTCCCACTGGGGGACTTCTACTACCTCCTTACCTGCTGGAGACACACAGCAGGGCAAAAGCAATCCAAGAGGTTCATGGGATACGTCGATGATAACTTCCTTCTCCAAGTGGTAGAGGAGCCAGCGGTGAGAGGTGTCGTGCTGGATCTTGTTTTCACCAGCAAAGAGGGACTGGTGGGAAACCTGAAGCTCAAGGGCAGCCTGGACTGCAGTGACTGTGAAACAGTAGAGTTCCAGATCCTTAGAGCAGCAAAGAGCTCACTACCCAAGACTTCAGGAGAGTAGACTTTGGCCTCTTCAGGGATCTGCTTGATAGAGTCATGTGAGATATAGCCCTGGAGGGAAGAGCGGCCAAGAAAACCAGTTAATATTCAAGGATCACCTCCTCTGAACTCAGGAGACATGCATCCCAGCAAAGAGGGCCAGGAGACCTTCGTGGATGAACAGGAAGTTCCTGGACAAACTAAACAAGCAAAAGGAAACGTACAGAGTGTGGAAGCAAGGACAGGTGACCTGGGAGGAATACAGAGAAATTGTCCAAGCAGACAGGGATCAGGTCAGGCAAGCTAAAGCCCTGATAAAGTTCAGTCTTTCCAGGGACGTCAAGGGCAACAAGACAGCCTTCTATAGGTATGTTGGTGGCAAAAATAAGACCAAGGAGAATGTGGGTGCTCTCTGACAGGAAACAGGAGAAACGTGGTCACCCATGACTTGGAGGAGGCTGAGGTACTCAACAATGTTTTTGCCTCAATCATCACCAGCAAGTGCTCTAGGCACACCACCCAAGTTGTGGAAGGCAAAGGCAGGGGACTGATCTACTGTATGTCCTTTCCTTTCACACAGAAGCTGACACTGGAGCAGGTAGCCTCAGGAAAGAGGAGAGGACAGTTATGAAAAGGGAGTCCTATATATGAATTCACAAAATTCATGGAATGGTTTGGGTTGGAAGGGACATTAAAGATAATTAGTTCTAACTCCCCTGCCATGGGCAGGGACACCTCCCACTAGACCAGGCCCAAAGCCCCATCCAGCCTGGCCTTGAACACTTCCAGGGATGGGGCATCCACAGCTTCTCTGGGCAACCTGTTCCAATTGCTTTTGGTAGAATTTAGTGTTTCTTTAATAATTAAGAAAATAAAAAAGAAAAAAAAAAAAGCTGGTGCGTGGGGAGGAACAAGAGAAGAAAGTTAACAGTGCTATGTTTCTTTTCATGATTTAGCTCCTTGCTTTTGGAAGAGATGCTTAATCTTCCATTAATAAATAGTACTTTGGTGATAGACATACTTTGTGACAACATAAATTAGTTTTTCTGAGGGTGTTTGCAAACGCTGTTGTGTCAAGACAAGCATCCAGCATCCCCCACTTTTGTAGGATGTTAAGCTTGAACTTCAGCAGGAGCTGTTTGAAGCAACTTTCAATTAAAATGTTCAGATATGCTCAGTAAAGGAAACAGAACGTGGAAGGGACTTGAGCTTATTCCTGTAGCTTTATCCCTCTAATCTGAATCCTGTGCAACAAAGCCAGAGTCAGCATCAGTTGGTACGATTGTGCTCTTACATTAAGGTCAATGACAATGGCAAGATTCTCTTTAGATGTTAAATCTTTCAGCAGATAAAATCCACATGCATTTCATCAGTATATCACAGGCATACTGACTCTGGGACCTCTGAATAATTTAACACCTGAACATACTTGTTATTGTTCAAGGAAAAGCTTTGTAGAGCCTGAAGAATTGAGTTGAAAGTTCAAAGTGATACGAAATCCTAAGGGGTTTGTGCATCTCTGCGATTTTTTTCATCTGACAGATATTTTAAACACAGAATTAAACAGTGAAAAGTCATTGTATAACAATGGGAATGCTTGCTTAAGGGCAAAAAAGGAAAAGAAATTGGAAAAGAGCATCAGGAAAACAAACATATAGAATTTCTTTTTCTCCTTGCTGGTCTCTAAGGAGTCAAGCACATGCTTTTGGAAGCTTTGCTGTAGTTCTTCCTTTCAGTTCCCACTCCCCTCTTGAGCAACAGTACTGATCTTAATTGTATTTTCTTGAACTTGATTGATCTAATACTACGGGTTACAAAACAATATCATATAAATGAGAATTGAAGAAGAACTTTTTAATCAGCATCTAATTTAAAAAAACCCCACCTTTCTAATTTGCATAATTTAGATTCCATGCTTCTGAGAAATCTACCGTGTTTGACCTATTCTTTTCAAAATTGCTTACAAGTTCCGTGCTGCCAAGAGCACACCATACACTGCTCTGAGATACCAAGGGTACACTGAGATCCAGTAAATCGATATCTATCAGTCCTTTATTCTCTTTTTATTACACTTTGTATGGTTATTGAAAGTACCGTGGGGCTTTGCTTTCCATCATGAGATGTAGGTGATCCAGCAGTTCTGTCTTCATTCCCTCTTGTTTCTGTAAGTGGACAATTTATAGACATGCTTGAGGATATGAAAAAAGTATTTGTTGTAGAGAATGTGACCTCCTGCAGATTCGATCAGCTACTTTCTTGCAGCGAGAAATAAACATGATTTCTCTCTGGAAGCTTACTTCATAAAACATTTGCTAAGCGTCAATGAAAGAGAAACAGGCCTTAACAAAAACAACCCATTTTCTGAAAAGAGAAGGAAGAGAAGATTTGATTAACTGCATGTTACATTTGCAGGTGAGTTGGCATTTATGATCCAGCAAACAAAACATCTCTCTTCAGTGAACACAAGGAGTGGTGGTGTACTGAAAACATCTAACAAATGCATTAGCATATGCTTTGCATACCAAAAAATGACTATTACATCCTCTCCTCAAAAGCACATTATTTTATCACTAACACTTGAGAGAATGCATTTCCTCCGCATGACTTGACAGTTTTCTGATGTGTTTTTACTGGCCTGGAGTACCTTATATAGGAATTTTGTATGGATCTAATACTAGAATTCACAAACAAATCTTGATTCTTTAAGTAGTGTATTTTAATAATTGACAGAAGTCGGTTTGAACTCTTTGAAATTCAAAGCCAAATTGTGCTGGTTTTTTTGTCTTTTTGACAAGAAGCAAAATGTTACATAAAAGTTCTTTTATTTTCAGTTGTTTCTGTCGCTATCCTTTCAATAATGTAAAAATTGCCACCTCACAAACATTAGGTCTTAGGGATCTATTTCAGTAATATTGACGTTTCACTGTTTTCTAATAAAAGTCTGTTAGGGCTTACAATGAAATAATTACTTCTATCAGCCAACTGTTGGCTGGGGAAAAAAAAATGGATACAGTAGATGTTTTTTTCATGTGGTTTTCAATGGATTCTCATCTCAGTGCTACTAGAGGAATTGTTTGACTTCAGATTCATAGAATCATAGAATGGTTAGAGTTGGAAGGGACCTTAAAGATCATCGTGTTCCAAACCCCCTGCCATGGGCAGGAACACCTCCCACTAGACCAGGTTGCTCAAAGCCCCATCCAGCCTGGCCTTGAACACTTCCAGGGATGGGGCACCCACAACTTCTCTGGGCAACCTGTTCCAGTTCCAACATTCTCACAGGAGAGAATTCTTCCTAATATCTAACCTGAATCTCCTCTCTTCCAGTTTAAACCCATTACCCTTTGTCCTATCACTCCACTTCCTGACAAAGAGTCCCTCTCCAGGTCTCCCGTAAGCTTCCTTCAGATCCTGGAAGGCTGCTATCAGGTCTCCCTGGAGCCTTCTCTTCTCCAGGCTGAACAGCCTCAGCTCCCTTATCCTGTCCTCATAGGAGAGGTGCTTCATCCCTCTAATCATCTTGGTGGCCCTCCGCTGGACCTGTTCCAGCAGTTCTATGTCCTTTCTCTGTTGAGGACTCCAGAACTGGACACAGGACTCCAGGTGGGGTCTCACAAGCGCAAAGTAGAGGGGGAGAATTACCAGCCGTTCTCTGCCCAACCTGTATTTGTGCCTGGGGTTGCCATGTCCCAGGTGCAGGACCCTGCACTTGGCTTGGTTGAACTCCATGCGATTTGCCCTAGCCCACCTCTCAAGCCTGTCCAGGTCCCTCTGGATGGCATCCCTTCTCTCCAGCATGTTGACCATGCCACCGAGCTTGGTGTTGTCAGCAAACTTGCTGAGGGTGCACTCTATCCCATTGCCCGTGTTTCTGACAAAGATGTGAAATAGTACTGGTCCCAGTACTGACGAATCTTATTCATTCTAATAAGCGCAGTTTTGAATGAGTGAATGCAGAGATATTAAATCTGTCTCCAAAGACCTATGTTTATGGAACTCTGAATCTCTCTTCATGTGACTGAGAAGCTGCGTTACTGCTTTCAGTGTTCTGTCTGGCCATACACTTATCAATCAAAAGTGCTTACCACAAATTTGGTGTAAAACTTGACATTCTCTTTTCAAACCAATCTGACTTCTAATTTCTGTGCTATATTTCCATTAATTGTCATGATACCAGGTACTTATTGGAAAGGCAATATTTCTGTATACCTCTTCATTTTCTCCACAGATGAAAGAAGAGGAACAATCAGCCAATCACACCTTGATGATTCAAGAGACGCTGCAGCAGGCGTCGGTGGAGCTGTCAGAGCAGCATCACCTGGTAGTCTCCTCAGATGAAGTGGAGGGAATCGAGACGGTGACTGTCTATACACAGGGTGGAGAGGCTTCAGAATTCATAGTTTATGTTCAGGAAGCTCTGCAGCCTGTAGAAGAAGAACAAACTGTGGAACAATCAGTGCAAGAGCTCTAGAGAACCATGGTCAAAGAAGGTGGCTGCTTGATTTGTCAAAGCCAAGAGTTTGGGGTATTTTTTTCCCGAGCCAAAACCAAGCAAGCTGACAGATTTTCAGTTGATTTGTGAAACAAGACATCGTTACTAGATGGTGATCTAACAGGTTGGATTATATCAGTGAGCTAGACAAATTATGTACAAAACCTCCCCAGACTCTTTTTTTTTTTTCTCTTAAAAATGTTTATATTTTGAGGGAAAAGTGTTCTTCCCTTCCTTAAAAGATCTCTCACTTGATTCCTGTAAATCTCCACGAGTATTGTTTGTTCAAAACCATTTCATCCCATGTAAAAACACCTGTTAAGGTAGCTAGAACATCTAGAGAAGTCCATATGTCCTATTTCATACACACTTAATAGGTGCTTGACTTGACTGGAAGCAGGGTTCTTTTTTTTTTAAATTAGAAGGGCTTATTTAAAAGTACATGCTTAGAATGCATTTGCTGAGTGTGGATCTAATCCAGACAAAGGCTCAAGACCTTAATTAGCAACGTAGTGCAGATGGACTGTAGTTTGTACTTGTGAGATGATCCTTTGAGTCTGGGAGTTTTTTAAAGCCATATATGATAATTCTGGGTACCAGCAGGGTGACTGTTACTTAGAAAACTGAATAATGATAACTCTTTCCATCCCACTGGATAAATAAATATCTGTGCAGTACCATATGATGAAACCAAATCTGTCAAATCAGTGAAATATTGTTTTTAAGAAGAAAAAATATATTCAAATTATTTGTAAATGCTATAAAAGATATATGTTGATATGTTTTAAACAGACGTCTTTGTAAATATGATTGTGTGTAAGAATTGTACAAAATCTTAAATATTGACAAGAATCTAGTTATTCTTAATTATGCATGTATATAGTTGAGATTTTTCTTCATGAATCTTGAATTGTTTCTGATTTAATATTTTTAAATTTGAGCTATAAAAGTTATTAATTAATAAGAAATTTGTCATGTTTTTTTCTAGTGCTCTCATTTCTTATGTGGTCTCTTCCATTTCACAGAGAAGTAAAAAAAAATGCTGGTTTGCACTGACTCAGACAAATTATTCCTCCAGTTTGTGGTCTTTAATCAAGAAAGTAGCAGAATGAGATCTGGGGGGACTTTTCTGTGTTGTGGGTGTTCTGGGTAGAAAAGTGGAAAGAAGCTTTTGTCTAAGTTGATGCAATGTAGTGAGTTTTTTGTCTGTGTCTTCTGAGCCTGCTGGGTTCTAGTAACGCTCTGCAAAATCCAAGTGCAAACATCTAGTGGTAGCTTCTCCCTTAATTGTGGTGACAGGGAATTTAAATTTAAATTGAAAAGAACCGAAAGTCATTTGGGTTTGGTGGCAGCTGTGTTTCTTTGTGTTTATTGTTGAAAGTGTGCAAGAAGTCCCGGGGATGTCACACCTGTAGGATGGAGACCATTGGGCCATTTGGTGTAACTGGAAGTGGTCACAAACGTCAGTGTTGATTTCTTTTGTTCAGTAAACTTGACCAGAGTGAGCCATGAAGTAGTTTGATAACATTTACAACATGATAAAACTGATGCACAGAAAGTGTCAACTTCATTAATCTGCGTAAGAGGCTTTGTTTTCATAGTTGCTGGTTAAAATTCAGTGTTGATTTGCAGGAATATCACTTTCTATTAGCTAAAAGGGAAGAGAGCAGTCTCAAAAAGTTTTCTCAGAATTTATTGAAATATTCACATCCCACTTAGTGTTAGAACCACATTTGGAAGAGCATCATGATCATGTGTGTTCTTCACGTAAAACCTTTCTGAAAGAGTTCATCAATATTTTATTATCTGACTGTGTCCAGGAGAACTGAGTCTGTATTTGGAGGAATGGGTTTGTTTTTATATTTTTGTTTATTTTAATTCCAAAATATCACATCCATGCACATCTACTGTAACTTAAGGCTTGGTCTACAGTTGATGAGTTATATCACATTTTGCTAGACTAAAGCATGAACATTTTTGTGGATAATCCGGGGGTTTTGGGGTATTTCTTGGGTTTTTTAAATACTTTTCAATGCAGATCTTCTCTTAAATTCCAAGTTTTTTTCCCAAGCTCTGCTTGGAAGTGCAGCAGTTGGAACCACATGAGGTATGAGTCAGAAAGGACTTTGAGCTGTGTTGAGTCCATGTATTCATTGAGGCAAGAAATCAATTTTCTTCTTTCTAGAACATGCAATACCTTAAAGCTATGAGGAGGTAAATGCTTCCTCTTCAATGTAAGCAACTACTTTACAAAGTGAGATTTGCATTTTCTCAGAAGCATAAAGAAAACAAAGAGCAATGTTTATACCAGACATTTGTTTTGAGAGGCCATGACTTTCTAGTTGTATTTTGTCTGAATTTGGGAGGACAAAGAAGCTAAGAATTAAATCTTCTGCTGGCAAATTCTGCTTCTGTTGTCACCTAAACAGCACAGGTTGTTTTCAGTGTAGATTCAACTCCTTTTATCCAATTAATCTTTTCTGAGGGTTAGGTGACCTTTTCAGTTCAGGGGAGACAAGCAGTTACAGTTTTAGGTTTGTCAAGTAGCTCCTGTTTCTGAAGGTTATACATTCTTCCCCCATGCTGGTAATTTTCATTAGCATTTACTACACTATATCATCTTCTGTTTTGTCATCTTTCTTTGACACCTAAGGACACCTAATCTTGGTTTTAGGCTAACATTTGGCAAATATTACTCTTGAAAAGTTTACAAGTGCATAAATTGAGTAACTGTGGGGCTAACTGATCTGCACAGGTGGGAACACATCAAATGGTTCTTGTGAATGTGTTGAGGTAGGTCTTGGAATCGTGCAAAGACTTTAAAAAATGGACAAAGGAAGCTGCAAACAGCTTTAATGGCATCAGAATCTTACTTAATAGAAGGTAAGTTTCTGATGGATGAAGATGACTTCTTCAAAAGGTCTTACAGGTGTTAATTAGGCCTCTAGCTCTGAAATGACCTCGTGTTACAGCGTGCTATCAGCATCTGTGCGCAAAGGGACCTCACAGGGAGGGACCTCATTTGGACCTCACAGGGCAAAAGACACCAAGGAGGATGTGGGAAATGGAGGTTCCAGAATTTTTTACATTCCTAATTTATTATCTCCACACAGGGCAATTAGTCTTTCCTGAGCAGATGATAAGAAAATGGGATCTCTCTGATGCAGTGCTGTAGTAAATGTCTTCTGAAGTTGTAGAGTTCTGAGTCCACACAGTGTCCCAGGGCTGCCATATAGAATGTGGCACTTCATCCATTTGGTCTTAATAAAGGAAAAGAAGAATGCTTCCACGTTCCAGGGGAGTTGCTCACAAACCAAAACTAAACCAAAACACATAAAAGAAGCTCCTGCATCTCAAGATTGCGCAAGTACTGTTAGCATAGCAGAGGGAGGAAGAAAGTAGCAGAAATAATATTGCAAGATGTTTAAATATTGGAATAAATCTTTTAAGCTCCAAGCGGACAGAGAATTTGTCGTGTGAGGGAACCCCTTGGAGCTGTGTTCAACTGCAGGATCAGGGTTAGAGTTTTGGCTTGAACTCTTTGTTCCTGCCTACGGAAGAGTCTTATTATTTGCTCTTCCAGATTGTTGGAGCTTCGGTAAAGTCAATTGAGACAGGGAAAATTCACCAGTGAGGAAGTTTTAAGTAATGGGCCCCATCTGAAAATCAAACTCCTGATACGAAAAAGTACTGAATAACTGAGACTAACCACTTTGGAAGAACTTTTTTCCAAAGTCACACCTAAATTTTTTGTGGAGGCAGGAGAACTATCAACCAGTCATGCCTTGAAAGACTGCAAGCCTGTCTTTTCTCATCTTGCTTAAAGGTGGAGTTGTAGGAATAACAAGGTTCAGAGTAATGTTCAACTATTACTGAATTGAAAAGAATATTGATTTTTATTTTTTAATTCTTCTGATCAGAAAATAATGATGATTTGCACGTAGCAGAGCTGAGTGAGAAAGTACACCAAATCGTAGTGTGTGGGTTGTTACAGATTGGTTTGTGGTTTGTTTGGGTTTGTTGTTTATTTTTCTTTCATACCAGAGTACAGTTGCTGCATTTTGTGGGTATGTTTGAGCTGTATGTGAAAGTTTAAGCTGGGAAAGGCGTGAGCTTATTTGCAGACTGCATCATTAGTGAAAATGTTGTTTATTTAGGTGATACTAATAATACAGCCCTTGCTCATAATGTGATACTCTTTTCCTTTCTCAGGATGTGCCCAAATACATCTCTCTGACTGAGTTGCACCACACGTGGCTCGACAGCTTCTCGATTTGCAGTTCCAGCAAATTTCCCGTCATTAGCGGACATCATTTCCATCAACAGCAGCACTACTACATTTGTCACTTTTTCTTCCTTGAAATGAGGACAACTTTTCATCTTTGAAGACTTTCATGTTCACTCAGTCAGAGAGATGTATTTGGGCACGTCCTGAGACTATCAAACTTGATATTATGACATAAATACGCAGTATTGTATTCATCTCTGCTATCATTCTACAAGGTACAGGTAATTGGTTAGTGATCTTTTTATGTGTTCCTGCTCTCAACTTGTCTCTGTTGGGCTTTAAGTGATTAAAAGCAGTGCCACACATTTCAAAGGACAGTGCAAATGACACAGCCCTCGTTCTATCTTCCTAAAAAACAAAATTCCCTTCAAGTCTATTGTGTTCCCCTCTGTCTGCCTTGGGAGATAGTTGAGGCGGAGAAAGGAATCAGGGAATGGTTGGAGTTGGAAGGGACCTTAAAGGTCATCTAGTTCCAACCCCAATGCCATGGACGGGGACACCTCTCACTAGAGAAGGTTGCTCAAAGCCCTGTCCAACCTGACCCTGAACACCTCCAGGGATGGGGCATGCCCCAGGCTGCAGTCCTTCAGGGATACCCTGCTCCTGCCTGGGATCTTCAGGGTCCACAGTTTCTTCAGAGGAAGACTACATTTGGTAGAGCTTGGTGTAACCAGATTGGCCTTTTTATTTTGTTTTCTTGAACTCAGTTGTGGTTGGTGTTTTTTTTTCTGCTGAATTCAACTGGCTCCGTATCAGCCTGCAACTCCCCAGAAACTAAGACAGAAAAAAATTGAAGCTAAGGATTACTGAAAACGTTCTTTGGCTTTGTCTAGGTTTCAGCCAAATTTACCAAAACCAGACCAGCAGATGACCCTTCCTCCCCCAAAAAAGAAAGAAGGGGAAGAGAAAAGATGTATGAGTTTAGAACAAACTAAATTACTTTAATGAAGTATTAATACTAAAATCGGGGGGGGGGAGGGAGAGGGGAGAAAATAATTAAATAGGTCCAGTTTATACAAAACTGTATCAAGCTCCTAGACTGATGATCACATCATCAGCAGGCATCATGAAAAGTCCCAGAGTGGACTCAGTGGCCAACAGGAGCTGGATTTCAGATCTGGAGTCAGGAACACTCAGATCAAGGTCAAAGGCAGACGAACAGACAGGGTCCTCCTTGGATATCAGCAATCGAAGAAGGAGGAAAAAGGGGCCTGACGCTTTGATCCCTCAGCTTTTATACTGAGCATGATGTGGATGGGATGGAATACCCCAGTTGGTCAGTTTTGGGTCACCTGTCCTGTCTGCTCCTCCCTACAGGTGTGACCCCTCTACTCTTTTCCACTTCCGACCCTCCAAAGGGGCAAATAACAAAATTCCCTGACCTTGGTTGTTCTAGCAATAAATATAAGCAAGTGCCTCTCTGCACACCATTCTTTGCTATAATCAGGTCTTATCACTGTGAGAGTGAACAGTTTCTGAACAGCGTGCTATTAATTTCAGAGTTTAGTTAGAAGAGGCCCAGCTAAAAAAGTGAAATTGTAAAACACAAAATCAGTTTGTTTTACCTCAAACCAGGACAGCCCTTTCCCCCCTCTCTCTTGGATTTGGTTTACCTACATGAACCAGGTGATTGATGCCAAGAGCCCATGTGTACAGTGATAAATAGTATTTAAGGATTCAAGCAGAGGAGAGCAGGCAGGGCCTAGTGTGACAGAAAAACATGAAATGATGGGATGCTGTTGAGCAAAAGAAATACTGGGCCAAATAACAGTATTAACCTACTGTACCTGAAATAGTAGAAGCTCTATTTCTTGAGTTGTGCTGTTATTGTGCTGATTAAAATACAGCCAGAGGTTAGGGCTGAGCCTGGTGGGAAGACCAGGGTAGCTGCTCCCGAAGGATTTCTCACACACCTCAGATTTTTGGGGATTTGTATAGCAACAAATGAGAATAAAATGACATAAGACTTATTTTATATTCAGAACCACACCTAACAAGGATGCTTGTCAGAGCTTCCTCTGCAGGAGTTGATGTGATGGGTGATGGTGGGGTATTAAATGAGAGCGAAATTGTCAGCTATATTTGCTTATTCTTATGTCACTTACTCTTCATGAAAAGTCCAAGTGCAAGACTTGAACTGAAAGTGGTTGCCGGTAAAATACAAAACCATAAAACAAACATCTCTGACAGTGATGTAAGTGAGGTTTTTAATTCTCTGTAAAAATACTTTTTACAGTCTGGTTTGCTAAAAGGGGATGAAGAGGGAAATTACAATCAATATGTTGCATGGAGCTCTGCTGATCTTTTTTAATGCCGTAAATTTTTCTGAAAAGCTGGAAATAACTTTGTCAGCCTAGGTAAATTAAAAGAGACCAAAAGGTCTTCAGTGTTTTGGAATGAAGTCAAATAGTTAATAGGAATTTATAAAACAAGCTTTGTTATGTGTTTTTTTTTTTTTTTCTGCAGTTCAAGGAACATTATCTTCTGGAAAATAAGGGATAATTCTGTGTTATGCACCCAAACAAAATACACTGTAAGTGTATTTTACAGGAACACGTAAGATATATGAGAATGAGACCACAGGAGCTACCTCATTTGTAAAATTCTTTATAGGCTAGCAATGAAATAAAGAACAAAATGCCACAGAGGGTTACAGAGCTACTGGATGTTTTTATAGTTTATTTTGGAAATTGTTCCCCGTTTTAAATAGCCTTGATAGCATTTATTTTACCACTGCCATTAGGAGTGAAAATATTTTCTGGGAGCTGAAAGCTGAATGGGTTTGGAGTATTAAAAAAGGGAGTGAAGAGTTTTTTGGTACTAGATAGGTTTTTCAAATCCATATTCACTTGCTAGGAATCCTGTATTTCCTTCATCTGATGGTAACTCAACAAGATTTGTTAGAAAAAGTCCAAGTCAAAAAATCACCATGAAATTGGGAATGAAGTAGCGTATCAGTTCTTTTACTGAAACAACATAACTTCAAACAGCCCTGTGGAGCCTGATTTTAAGTCATTCTCAAAGTAGTTGAAAAATGCATTAGTAGATCAGTGGGGAAGTTTCAATGGCTGTTGTGATTCAGGTTGTGTGACACACCTTTTCTTCTCAGAAAATATGATTCATTTTGGTGATGACAGAAATGTCAGGTAGTTGCCTTTTTAGAATATTCTGTCTGAAAGCTAACATCCGGTACAAAGGTATTTTGTGTTAGAACTAACCGATCCAAGCTGTCAGAAGTGGAATTTAAAAAAAAAAATAAAAATCAAAAAACTTTGTAGACAACATGTTGCTGATGAGAGGACTCTTCACCAGTGGGACTGGAGTCAGAGTGGGAAGTAAATAATCCTAGGGCAACTGTAAGAACTTCTGAAAAAGAATGGAAGATAAATTAAGAAACTTCTTTCTTTTTTTGTGATCGTGTTACTGGTTTTCATCATGTAAGAAGCTCAGAACTTGTAATACCCACCCAAATTTCAAGGAAAAAAAATTACCTGATTTCACTTTGTGGCTTGTGTTGTCTCTTTACAGCAGGTATCTTTTCCAGGATCAGGAATACCAGTAAATTACAATTCTGTAACTGATGTAAAAAAAACCTGGATGATTTTTCCACTGTCTTTAAATCTGGAAGGTTTTTGTGCAGATCTCTTACCTCTTCATCAAAGGTCAATCAATTTGTACAGTAAAACCAGCCGTCCTTCATTTGCCACAAACTTACCCAAGGCAGTGACATTCTATTTAGGATTTGGGTTTAGCTATTCAGGTTGCATTTTAAATCCTTAAATAACAAATTTAATGTGAAGCCTTGTCTATTTAGAGTGCAGTCCCACTAGGGTGGAGCTGCTTTCCATTTCTCTTTGGGTGATGCCAGTACCTTGGGTTGTTGACTTGAACTCCTGGGACAAGAACTTTTTACTGCAAATCATAGTACTTTCAAGTTCTTCTGGCATAACTGTGCTGTTTTGTGAGGTCAGAAAACAGCTGGAGGATGGTAACACTTGAAACTACCAAAATTATTTACTGAAGTGCCAGACAAATGTTCACTTTTTGAGCCTAGAGGTGTTCCCTAAAGGCAGTGTGGTCCTCAGGTGCTGTTCTCTTCCATTTGCTAAAGGTTACTCAATAGATTTGCCAGCAGGAAAGGTCACATAGGAGCTCTCTCATCCACTCCAAGGAAACAGGAGCATTAATTTAGTCCCATACACATCTCTTGAAGTGTATTAGAGAGTTTCACCTGGGCCCTCTGCCCAAGATCTATGGGGCAACCTCAAGGAGGTGGCTGATCATAATCATTTGGGGACTTCACTCATCAGCCAGTACGGCTGTGGAAAAGGGTATAGCAACGACCAGATAAAACTCCTTACACTGGTATAGCTGAGGCTGGAAATATCATGGTAAGATGTTTTAATTTTGCATTACTTGAGTGTGTTTCCTAGTTAGAATAATTTCTTTTCCCATTTGTCTGAATAGAGTATTTTTCTCCTGGCAAAACGCCTTTGCTAACGTAAAAGCATCTGCATCAGAAATGTGACCCACTACAGTTCCCTCTCTCCCTTAAGCTGTGATTTAAAAAAAAAAAACAAGAACAAAAAAACCCCAACAAAACAAAACCAAAACAAAACCATGGACAAAGCTGTAGATGGTGTACTTTAGCCAGTCTCAGTGCTTTAATTTTCCTGGGTCAGAATGGGAAGCAAAACAATAAACCAACTAGCTGACAGAAAATGTAAATGTGTATGTACTTTAGCAGAAAATAAATAACAGGGGACCTGCACAATGGTTTTGTTTTATGTTTTAGTGATTAGTCTAATATTATTTTTATTTTAGTTTTTTTGAAACTACTCCCATGTGTTGTGTTTGACTACAGAGCCTCTCCAGAGCGTTGCCAGAATGAGGGAAACAAAGGAAATGGGCAATAACCTTAGACTGATGCAAGATGTTCCTTTTGCCTGAACATAACATTTATTTAGTTTTACTTAAAAGAGGGATCCAGGGTGAAATCTGTTCCTGCAAAGTTTTCTGAGTCTTGGTGTTGGGGTTTTTTTTGTTGTTGTTGGGTGGATTTTTTTTAACCATCACCTTAGGAAATTACAGCAGGAAGCGAAGTGCAACACAAAATCTGGCATGAATTGATAAAATGGAGATATATTACTATGTCCTGTATTTTAGAGTTTATGTGGGCCTATTTATTTTGCTATTAGTTTGTACTAGAGCAGAATTTAGTCACTGGTGGATCTTGTGGCAGATGCTGTGAAATCACACCAAAAGTCCTTGCCTCCAACATCTTACTCTTTAAGTAGGTAGGATTGATAGGAGTTTTTAAAATGCAGTTTTTCCACATCTGTAAGTGGAGAATTGGAGTAGGAGGCAGCTGTAAATCTGTGGCAGAGCTCAGAGAAGCCAGATGTCCTTGGGTTTGTCTGTCTTCTTGAGATGCAGAATACAAGGAAGCCACAGAAAAGCCTATGGGCAGGTGGAGGAAGGCGTGCGTGGAACCTCTCCTGGAAGAAAGGTTTCCTCACAGCTGAAGGGGATTGACTTGGAATCCCTCTCCACTGGCTTTGTTGAGCACAACATTTAGCAATGCAGTGTTGAGACACAGCTCTACAGGTCTGCAGCTCTGGGAACGCATGAGAGCCTAGAGCTTCTAGAGTTCTGCTAACATCTCCATGGCAGGGGGAGTGGAAACACAAAAAGGACAGGTTCTGGCTGAAGGATAGCAGCCTGCTTTCAGTTGTTATGCTGTTTTTCAAGCAGTTACATTTTTGGGGTAGTATTCTCAGCATGGGAATCTAGGTGGGACCAACTTTCAATATCTGCAGATGCATAAAATGAGCGTGTTTTGTCATGTCTTGCCTCTAGTAGTAGGCGTTAGTAGATGCCGAAGTAGGACAGCAACACCAAGGCAAGCATAAACACAGCTTGCAATAACACCTGTAAGGGATATTCTTGAAAAGCCCAAGTTTATAGTGTTGCCAAAGAGAAGTATTTCTGTCTTGATTTAACAATACTAATGCTTTTAGCAGAATAATTCTGTATTTAGACTGTTCTCTGTGTAACCTATGAGGACTCTTTTGCTTCTGCTCGCCCCTCAAAGCAATGAAAGCGTGTTGTCTTAAGCTGCGAACTTTGATTTTTTTACTTTCTTCTCTCTTTGCACAGCCTAGTTCACTGGCTGTTACTGCCTGCATTTTATGCTTAAGTTTGGCTCGCAAAGACTTCAGGGCACTGAGTGCTATGAGGCATCAAAATAAGGTTTCTACACTAGATGTCAGAATGTCCTACATCACAGCTAAGCGTAAAGCCAGATTGTCATTTAATTGCATATTTCCCCACTGAGCCAAGATCTGTCTGAATTGGACATTCATGCTTATTCCCTTGTGCTATATATTCAGAAGAATATGCTTTGCCACTTTTGAGATCTCTTGCTGCTCTTTTGTTACGCTGAATGCTTAGGTTGGTCCATTTTTCAACCCATGTTCGAGGCAGTTTGCTTTATCCACATCCTCAGAATTTTAAAAGGATTCTGTGAATTCAAGTATTTCACTTGTTCTGAGACAATAGATCCTGCTTATAAAACAGAAGGCACTAAGACTTGGATACTGTGTGATTTACTGCAAGCCCAAACCATTTCACTGAGGCTGACACCACGAGGGTATATGAAATTGTGTTTAAATCACCCTCCCAGTGATTTAGAAGGACTAGTTAAATACATGATTTAGAAACTAATAATTGAGCCGATGCGAGCTGGCAATTATGCGTGCAGTAATTGCATCTGTTAGGAGAATGTATCACGAAAATGGGAACCAATGGGATTATCCCATTTCTCAGGAGGTTTTAGAGATGGAGAAGAACAGCCAGTGTGGTTAAAAACAAAATTAGCTATGCATATGTAGAGATTATAAAGCATTGGCACACAAACAACAGAACTGATTCTCCAGTGCCGATGAGCTCAGGAGCTCATCGCCTCTGGGTGAGCATCCAACTGGGCAGTGGGTTGAGGTGGGAACTGGGCGGGAACCGCTACCCTCCGGACACACAGGTGGCCAGGGGATGATGTGTGCAACATCTGGAATGGGAGGTGAGGTTGCTGTAAAACATAGATGCCAAACTCTTTCTCAGTGTCCAAAGGTCAAGTTTTATTTGCGTAAAACAGCATTACGACAGCTCACCAAATGGGAACTGGCCCGAAAAGGTCCCAGGATGCTGCCCTGGGCTTTGAGCTGAGTGCCTTCGTGATGATTTTTGGTTTTGTGGTGTTTGTAGGCAGGGGGTAAGTGCCTAAGAAGTCAGCTCAGTGAAAGAGGTAGTTTAAAATTTCACCGGTAACATATTCATTTTCTTAGCAAAAATAGGCAACTAATAATGAAGTGTTTCTCCCTAGACGTAACTCTCATATTCAGTTATGCAAAACTTGTAAAGCTGTTTTATTATAAATGTGTCTGCTGACTGCAAGGAGTGTCACAGTCCTCCTGGGTTATCCTTGCCATCCTTCTTTGTCATTTGTGGGATAAAAATAGCAGAGGTTAAAGCAGTGTCATTCTTTAGTTAGTGATAGGTAGTGACAAGTTAAATAAGGATGCAGTTCCTTTTTTTGATTGAATTTTTTGGTAATCTTAAAAATAAAATTTATAGGATGATGACCTTGAGTGCACAGATCTAGATGTTCAGGGCTGGTTATCGCCTTACGTGCCCTCTGAAGTTTTTGAATATCATGAAGTTTTTGAAAGTTGAGCACAATGTAACACAATCCGGACTTCCAGACTTAGTTTTTCCTTTCTTAACATGGGTATCAGGAATTCTTGCCTTACATCGTGACTGGTATAACGATATGCTTATTAAGTCTGTCTGCCTAACAGAAAACTGACTGAAAACAGAAGTATTTTGGAAGCTGGAATCAACACTGAAAATGTTGTGGGTATTTTGGAGACATTCTGATCTTGCTTCCCAGAAGGACTTTGGACCTTAATTGTAGGTACTTGTCTCCATCCTGCCTCTGCCCCTGGCTCCTGGATGGACCTCAGACCCTCACTGTGGCTTTGTCTGCAGCCGATTCTCCTGTCCCGTCTCCTGCTGTTCCTTTCTGCCTTCCCTGGATGAACCCTGGACCTCATACATCACCTTGCCCTGTCTGGGTCTCCTGAGGGACCCTGTTACTACCATCCACCTCTGGCTGTACAGTTCTAGGTCTGACTGACAGGCTGAATAAAGCAGTTGGACCCTCATGCATGATGGGCTTGGGAGTGCTAATGTAATGTAAATCTTTGGGAATATGCCCACCCATTTAAGCAAATCTAGTGCTCTCTGTGGTCTTTACCTAACTGCAAAGCACAAATACAATCCAAAGCAAGTAGCACCTATCCCAACTTCACTATGTATGTTTGTAACTAACTTGAACATTGTTTTCCTGAGCACTTTTAAAATTTGTAGTGTAAAACTAGAATTTTAATTCTAAATCTCAAATTAAGTTGTTTGACATTAAAAAGAAACCTAGCAAATAAATTAAAAACTTCAGGAGTTGGAAGGGACACCTTCCATTCCATCCATGCTAAGGCCTGAGATGTCGCTGGAATTTTGAAAGGAAAATGTTGCCTTAATGCAAAGAAAACTACTCTAGTTAATTTATTTTTTTTAATCTGCATATTAATTACTGTCACACAGCTGATGCAGTGGGCTGCAGCTAGATTCATCCCGCTTAAATCAGTTTAATCCTTTGCAAGCTTGCAAAAGTAATTATTCTGCATTTCCATCTAACACTGTGTAATAGAAACTTCAATCTGTTCAGCTCCTACCCCAGACCCTTGGTGACCTTTTTGCTCATACACCAGCAACGCTGACTGCAATTAATTTTTTCTCTCCTTGGGAGCCTTCTTGCATTGATCTACTCTTCGTGAAAGATGGTAAACCCTCACCTGCTGGATTACCCCTTAAATAATATCTCTCCCTCACATTTTCGCTTTTATAAATGCCAATATTTGGTTCATGTATTTCCTGGCATGGCTTTCTTGTCCAGCACGTAGACCATATTGCCATTAATTTCTGGTGGCGTTCCCTTGCCTTGGCCAGCCCGGAGTCCAGCAGCTTCTCTGCATCTGCTCCCTGTGTTACATTTCTGCCTTGGCAACGATACATCCTGAGCTGCTTAATTTGTCCTTTGGCTGAGTTCGCCTGCTTTATCAGCTTGATTTAATTGACCATCTCATGAACCTGAGGTGTGAGCTGTTTCATCCGACTCGGGGCAGGGGTGGGCAGCCTACTGTAGCGGGTAGAGCCACTTTGTGGTGCCGATGCAGCAAACGTGTTAACGTGGCAGAGATCTCTCTTAAAAGGCTTGAATTCTCTTCTACTTTAGGATTATACAGTCCACAGAAAATCGCAGTAAATCACTTCTTCATGGTTTGGGGTTTCATATTCTGCCATTTATTCCTTACCTCTTTTGCAAAATTCATTTCCACTTCAGAGCTCATTTAGCCTGAGCTTTTCTTCTCTGACCATCATTAACGCAATGATCACTCTTTCATGTGCGTTGCTGTTATCTTACCTGGTTTCCAGAATCATTAAGAGAAAACAGCAAAGACATCACTTCATGTCAAACATATATATTTTTGCATGACATTCAGGTAAACCGAGTGACTTGCAGAGCTGTGGCTGTTTCTAGCAAGTGGGCCAGAATAACTGGAATTATCATTACAACATGCTTTAAGCCTTTCTTCTGGGTACAGTGGACAGTTTGTTGTGAACGTTCTATGTAGCTAAACAAGATGTTGAAAAACACATAGCTTTAGAAAATCGGGCTATTTTGCAACTTTTCAGCCTTCCCAGGTGATTCAGAGGTTAGTCCACCTACACTTTTTTTTACATTACTTTAGTATGTTAATCTTATATGCATTTTTAACTCTTTTATATAATCCTACTTCCTTGTTAATATTTAAAGGATAGATAATTACAACTGTTTGAACTGATGTGGAATCTCAGCCACGTTGAGAGCGGTGGTGATCCAGCAGTAGTGCAGAAAGGTGAGTGAGATGGGGCTTCTTGCCACTGTTATTATTAGATACATGCGTATTCTTAACTAACAGATACCATTTTATTATACGTAATGAATTAGCAAAGCAACAATAATCATTTACTTGTGATTATTAAATATTTCTGCAGCTGTAGGAACTGAAACCTCAGTTGGGCTCATTGACAGTAGGTAATTTCTCTGCACCTGAGAAATTACCGTCCCTGTCCACCGGTCTGCAAGTTGAATTCGGAGATATTTGCATTGCCCAGTAAACTATTTTACCCCTATGGTACTCTGCCAAAACTGATCAAGCTGTTACTGCACTGCAAATAAAGGAGCTACTGTCTTGGCAATGTGGGAATGCTGTAGAGGTGATGTTCCTCAGCTGCCCACCCTTTCACGCTCTCCCCATGGTTTTTGTCTTGTGAAGCAGCTGCTGAACTTCTTGTTTGCATTCTGATCATACAAGATAATCTCAGATCACGCTACTGTGGTGTGTTGGGTTCAGTTCTTGCTTCAGAAGCAGCTGAGCTGTTTGTACAGCAACAGAGGGAACCCTTAACAGAGGGTAGGGTCAGCAGCTGCCGCAGCCATCTCCTCTTCACTGGTCAGAACCTTACAATTTTGAAAATAAAAGTTTGGCCCCAAATGGACAAGATAAAAGAAAAAGAAATTTGATCTCCCACCACAGTCACTGTTGAATCAGTTCATTACTTCCTGTGCTCAGAAAGAGTTTTGTTGACAATTTCCAAGCCCAAACACAGTGCACTTTCCCACCACGGGACTGCAAGACAGAGCAGTCAAGATGAATATGGAAAAATGTGACATAAAATCAAATTTTCAAATACTCAAGCAATAGGTTTCATTCTGTATAAAGGAGAAAATGTCAAAGATTACATGTTAATTGACTCTCTAGCTAGAAGTTGCTTATTACCCTTCAGTGAATTCTGTGTGCAAGATGAATTGAGCTTTGAGAAATGCGTGGAATAGCCGTGAAAGTACTCTAATGGGGAAAAAAACATTGTATGCAAAGGACATCAAAATCTGACCCTGTTTGCTGTTCTACATCGTTCTTTCTCCCTTTCTAGTTTCTCATACTTCCAATCCTGCTGTGCAGCTTTTTAATTAACATCCCTTATTTTATAAAAACGGTGAGGGTAATGCTGCCCCAACCTCCTGTCACTGGGTGTAAGGATTGGAAAAAAAATGGTTTCTAGTCATAAACATGAGATGGAGAATTAACAAAGGAATAGGAAAAAAAAATAATAACCATGCTTTTTAAACCATCAGGTTTCTCTGATTCTGATCCAAAATCCTGTGAAATAAAAGAGATCCTTTTTCCATCGTCTTTTTCTCTTCTTTGGAGAGAGCGCTCTGTTCAAACAAGTGCCAGCTGTTCTCCTTTAGTGCTCGTAATTGGTAGCAGCGCTGCTGTAGCTAAGAGCAAAGGCAGCAGCGTTCAATGCCTCCATGGGAAAAAAGAATGCCCTCTTAACATCTTGTCCCTTGTGTTTATAAGAGCAACATGCAGTGAACGTTTGCCGAGGGTACGATGGTTGAGTGTTGGGGTGTCCCATTAAGGCCCCACAGCCTGCTCTGAGGGCTTGGTGGATTCAATAGGCTGGTGTTGGCACCTCTAGCTATGATGACTTAATCCTTGTTTTGCACTTGCCTGCATCCCTTTATCTGGGAAGATCAAAGTGCTGGAAATTAGGAAACTCATTAAGGCTCCCAGCCTCTTCCTGGAATCAGCATCCTGAACAGGTGCTGAGATACCCTATAATGGATATTGAACATTAAATGAATCGAGCAATTCTGTCTCAATGTGTCGAGCGTGTGCCCCTCTGTTGCAGGCAGGGAGGGAGGGGGGCTGCAGGTTGCTATCAGGGTCCGAGCGAGCCCCAAGAACAATTTGTGCTCGCTATCACAAAAAAAAAACCCAACAATCCACCACTTCTAAACCTCTGAGGAGGGAGGCAGGATTATTTTCTTTGTGAACCTCTGCAGGGAATTTTGTGATACTTCAGCCAAGAAGGAAGACAGGCGGCATGTCCTGCATGCACCATCCTTACAGAGGGCTACAGGAATGGTGGGGAGGGACTCTTTGTGAGGGAGTGTAGTGATAGGACAAGGTGTAATGGATTTAAACTGAAAGAGAGGAGTTTTAGATTAGATACTAGAAAAAAATTCTTTCCTGTGAGGATGGTGAGGCATTGGAACAGGTTGCCCAGAGAAGCTGTGGCTGCCCCATTCCTGGAAGTGTTCAAGGCCAGGCTGGATGGGGCTTTGAGCAACCTGCTCTAGTGGGAGGTGTCCCTGTATGACAGGAGGTTAGAACTCGATGATTGTCAATGTCCCTTCCAACCCAAACCATTCTATGTTTCTATCCTGGACAGGTTTTGGGAAGGCTCCAGCAGTCCTGGGGGTTACACCACACCCTGCCAGCTCAGGCTCAAAGGCTCTTTAGGGGAAACATATCGTTCTTTCCATCTGTGGTCTTTTATTATCTGTCCTAAAATCTGCCATTTCCTCCTATCACTTTTACTAAAAGAAGAGAGCCTTTTTATTCCCCACCCTCTCAGCCCCCTGGAGACACCATTATCCGACAAGCTTTCGCTGGGTGCTAAGCCCAAAGCAGCTTGTGCTTTCTGAAGCATGGTCAGTCCAAAGATGTAACTGGAGGAAAAAGCCACCAGCAGCGGCAGACGTGCACATCACTGGGCGTCATTAACATACAGCTTCTTCTTCTTTTTCTTCAGGGGACAAGAGTGCAGAGCACACATTGCAAAGTGGCAGATTTCTGTTATGGGAGGGTGAAGGGAATGACAGGGCACGCCAGCATTTGTCACAGCCCTGTCAGGGATTAAATGACAAAGGAAGGACAGCAATGTGTCTCTGCCGGCAGATAGTTAGAGATAGTAGCCTGGAGTCAGAGCCACCGTTGTCACTCAGCCATTGTGAAATGCGACAAAGATGCAGCGGCTGCCCTGCCGTTTAGAAGCAGCATGAATTATTAATGGTGCACTTGTAAAAGTAAGTTACCAAGAGGAAAAAAAAGAAAAAAAAAAAAAAAAAAAAAGAGGGGGAAGGAAAGCCAGCATGCTCTGCTGCAAATACAGTGATAACAATTCCCTCCCCCTCTCTTTTTCTGTTTTTAATCACAAGATGCTGCATTCTGGGTTGGGTGCTTCTATTTCCATTTAATAACTGAGCAGGGTTGGAGTGACACAGCCTGGGTTCTGAACAAATTCTGCATGTTTTTTCCCCAGTAAATGTTTTGGACCTTTCTTCCTTTACAAAACCTTTTATAGAAAATCCTGAAGGCAAGTGTTAAAGTTTCTCTCCCCTCAAGCCCCTTCCAGTAATGTAAGGTTGTAGGGTTTTTTTCCTTTCTTTTCCTGCAAAGTTTGTCACCTTGTGCAAACTAGCAAGATCAGGTCTACTCTGCTGTTAAATTTTAAGTGGAATACCAATTTTTCTCTGCACAAGGTATAAGAGTTTGCAAGTCGTGAATTGCATTTTAAAGTTTAATCGCTGCCAGTCTGTTGTCCAGAGAAATTTCTCCTTCAGTGCTCAGACTGAAAGGCAGCTGTGTAGACAGGCAGTAAATAACAAACTTCAGATGATTGGCGTTAGTGTTTTTAAAGGAATCAAGAATTTATAACCTATTACTTTGTAGTGGTGCTCTTCTAAATCCCGGCCGCAGGATTTCTTTGAATTAGCAATGTGCTTCTACTCGCCTTTAATTTGTTCTCAAGTGCTTTTCAGTCTCTTCCATCTACTTCACCCTCACAAAGACACACGGGTTGTGTTTGACAGCCTGAAAACATTCTTGTTGGGTTAAAATTAGCCCCCTTTTCCACCTCCTTTGTGTCTGAGGTGCACTTGTAATGCTGGAGATGATGTGTAACTGGGCTGCCAGCAGAGCACAGGGAAATGGAAGTTCTGAGTCATCATTTCCATAAGCGTGGTTTGTAGGACACCGTGGGGACCCTTCTGGGTGTGAACGCTTTCGTGCTCTGCTGGGTCGAGGGAAATGTTCTGTGTGTCTGTCTTCCAGTTCATGCTGGTTTTCTGTCAAGTATTTGTTTGTTCCCGGCCCTGGCTAATCCTCAGCTTACAAAATACCTGGCATATTCCATCTCCTCCCAACTCCTGTGCTCTGCAGCTGCAGAAAGGCAGCTGAGCCCATCCACAGTGTAACAAAATGTGAGAAAACAAAAAAAGGGCATCAGCATCCCTGGATGTGATGCTTTGTTATTAAGTTCATACTCAATAGTCATTCTGAGGGGTTGTTTTACGGGGCTCTGAATACTTTCCCTTAGGAGCAGCAAGGATAAGTTTCGCACCGGTTTAAGGGTGGGCTGCGATAAATCTGTGTGAGGTTAAACGTGATATAAATATCTGTGGTAACAAAAGAGCAGCTGGCAGCAGCTTTATTTCTCAAGGTGAGAAATGGTCTTAAATTGTACCAAGGGAGGTTTAGATTGGATATTAGGAAAAGTTTCTATACCAAAAGGGTTATCAAACCACTGGCACAGGCAGCCCAGAGAAGTGGTGGAAATGTGGTGGACACCTCCCACTAGAGCAGGTTGCTCAAAGTCCCATCCGGCCTGGCCTTGGCTTTTCTTTTCCTAACCTCATACACGGGAGCTACAAACACTGGCCCCTCCTTATCTGCTCAGAGAAAGAGCTAAAGGGTCTTCATAAAGCTTAATCTGCACCTGTATATTCATTCTGCTCTGTGCTAAGCAAAGAGGAGGATGCCAGGGGGTGCTGAAGCTCCTCAGTTGTTACCGTGAAAAGGAAAACCAGAAAGAAAGAGGTACAGCCTGAAAAACAAAACAAAGCGAAACGGGACAAGAGGGAATGGCCTCAAGTTGCACCAGAGGAGGTTTAGGATGGATATTAGGAAAGCTTTTTCCACTGAAATGGTTATGAAGCATTGGAATGGGCTGCCCAGGGAAGTGGTTGTGGCACCATCTCTGGAGGTATTGAAAAGACGGGTTGACATAGTGTTCAGTGACATGGTTTAGTGATGGTTTTGTCAGTGTAAGGTTGATGGTTGGACTTGATGATCTGAAGGGTCCCTTCCAACTTAGACAATTCTACGATTCTATGAGTGAGGTACACGTGGTGTGGTGGCAGCATGGGCTCTCTGTGCGGGAGGACATGATGCCCTGCAGCCTTCCCACCACTGGTCCCCAGGACTGGAAGTCGAGGAGGAGTGGACCCTTGGGCATGAGGCATTACCTGAGTGGGTTTATGGACAGATGAACGGAGGATTTGTGTTTATGACACTGCCTGGCACTTTCCAGCAGCATTATGTATAAACATGCCTTTAAAGGAAAAGTAAAACCCTCACCTCCCACAAGAAGTGAATAGAAATACATCTTCTGCTACTGTGATGCTCTCTGTAACACAAATAGAGCTTCATGCCCATCCAAAAGCTCTTTCATAGCTATTTAAACAGACACGATAAACTACTCTTGGTAGTAGATAATAAACATTTCTTTGCATGACTCTGACTGAGAAACAAGGAGAAATGAATGTACACTACAGCCAGCTATGGAAAGAAACCTGAAACTTTTTCGTTTTTTCAGTTCAGTTTCATTGCATCACATTTCCAGGTGCCATTTTTAGATACTATTTGTATTTTTCAAATAATTTTTAAATCAAATGAGTTTTCAGTCTGGAGAAGGTGACCAGAAATATTGTCTTGTTTTTCTCAGTCCTGTCCCGTGCCAGTGTAGTCCTGGGTCCCTGGTCATGACAATAAGGGTCATGGATTTGTTTAAGACTGGAAGGGCAGAGAAGACCTCAGCCCAGCCGTTCCCTGAGGCCTTGATAACCCCTGCTCTGCACAGTCTGAGCAGTTGCATTTTCTGGTTGTAAGGGATGCTTTATGCATGAAATACTGTGAGAAACAGAAAGCAATTTTCCTTTCAAAATGTCACTATTATATCCAGCTGAGACACGGCTGCACAGGAGCATATGAAAATGAAAACTTATTTAGGAAGACAAGAAGGGACTTAAGCTAAATTCCTAGGCTCATTCTAGTGACTCAGCAGGGTTTTGGAATCAGAGGGAATTTTCCAAATGCTGCCTCATCCACCTCTACTCACTGGCCTGGTGACTGGGACATTGGTGTCACCAGAGAGATCATCTTCTCTGTAGCTAAATATGAAAAAAAGGCTCTGTAAAGGTGTAATAAGCCAAAGTCATTCTCTGTGGGGAAGACAGAGTGGTGACTCGTTTACCTTGTTTTATAGAGTTGTCTTCCGATAATAATTTCCTTACAACTTACCCTGTTGGGAAGGCATTGTGCACAGGGGAGCCTTGAATCTCTTTCCCTCTGCCGTCAATAATACATAACAAAGGAAAGGTGGGGAGAAAAAGCCTACAATAACAAATCTTTTACTCATAACGAATTTAATGTCCAGCTTGCAAAGAGGTGTCTCTATGATATGACAGCGCGCTTCTGCAGTTTGAGGTGGTGTATTGGTAGCAGACCAGCCTTGGGACTGGGCAGGCTGTTATCTACTCTTGGTGTGGACAACATTCACCCACTTTCACTTTCATCTGAAAATATAAATTAGATTTTTGCACAAGCCAGATCAAATCTTTACATTAGTGAATTGCTTAGCTCTTGGCTTTGAGTGCTGTAGATCAGAAAGCTAACCTGTATTATATCCCCAACTCCTTAACCTTGTCATTCAGCATATAAATATATAGGTATGAATGCTGTGAGTTGTTTCTTCCCCTCCTTCAAGGCACTTAGTCCCTGTATGACACGTGTGGAAGAAAAATGAAATGTTGTTGTTCCTGCGTGAGACAGCATCACTGAGATTCACAGCAATGACAATATCTGAAAGAGCTTTGTTTCCAGTTAGCTAGTCATGGCTGCCACTAATTCAAATAAACCAGAACGACTTTTGAATTTCTTCCTTCTAAGTTATCACACTTTCCCCTGCTGGGCTGAATGTAGGGAAAACTCGGTTTGTCAAGAGACTAGAAAAAATTTGACATGAAGCTTTTAAAGAGAATACTTAAGGAGATGCGCACATGCACCAGACGCAACCAGGGTCGTCTCCTCCTTCAGGCTTTATTCTTAAGGTAATTTGTCTGTGGTTTCTGAACAGGTTTCCTGTCTTCCTTTCATGAAGTGATTGGGATAGTCAAGCTTCTTATTTTATACCTGAGTGAAGTCTAGTGGTTTCAGTAGGGGAATGCTTGCCACCTTCTGAAAAATCAGAGAACATCCCAACTACTAGACACCGGATTGAGTTTTTGCAAAAATCTCCTATTTTGAAAAAAACCCCAACTTTTTCAATATATATAAATAGGTGACTATAACTTTCTGAGTGCTACCAAGTGGCTCTTCTGTATGGAATCATGTAACTTTTCAGACTTAAAAAAGTTATTTTTCTTGTATCCAAGTTACCTTCTCATAAGTTAAGGAAGTGTATTTATTGGGTCAAGTTTTCTACTCTGACTTCACTAATGTTCTGCCTGATTTTGCTAGCAGTTTATTTGACCTCTTGCCCTTAATTTAAAGAAGGTATTTTGCTTACAGAGACATTTATCTAACAGGGACCTGCAGGGGAAGAAAAAATTTGGTTTACAGATGACTTGATTCCCTCAAGGTACACGAATCAATCACATAAATTGTAGTGTGTCCTACACTTCAGCTTCAATCAATAGGGGATTAAAACTGTAGTTTCAGTGTGGGGGAGATAAATGCCCATACTGATGCTATTATTAACACCTGGGATTACTAAAAATGTCCTGATGCTTTAAAAATCTTACTTTTTGGTCCTTGTTTGTGATTTCCACTGTTCTTCTCTGTTGGGAGGGTGAGAACAGAGGAGGAACTTTGACTTATCCTAACCTTCTGCCAGGCAGAAGGTTTTTTTTGCTATAAAGGTTTATTTCCCGAGCATCGGTACCCTCTGTGTTGCGATGATGCTCTGCATCCTGGGCACTCATCATCCCTGCATCCTGACATCCTGAGCACACATCATCCCTTGATCCCAAGATCCTGGACATACAATCATCCCTGCATACCAGGATCCTGGGCACTCACTATCCCTGCATCCCAGAATCTCGGTCACTCATGGTCCCTGCATCCTCACATCCCATGCAGCACATCCATCCCCTCCCACTCCTCTTCCTCAGCCAGTACCTCCCAGATCCAAAAAAGACCTATTTTTCTCCCCAAAAACCTGCCTGGCTACAGCAGAATATTAACATGAAAGTAACTCATGAACAATATTAAGAAGGACCTAGTTCAACACAGATTTTTTTCAGAGGGTCTCTGCTCTGCCATGCTGTTCCTTACTCTGCCACATTCTCCCTACTTCATTCTCTCCTCCCACATTCACTTTCCTAAGTGATTGTCCCTGGGCAGATCAGTTAGGTAAAGATCACCCATGGTCCCATGTGTGTAACAGCCCTGATTTCTAAGCAGGCATTTCCATGGGACAATTCAGGATGTGTTAGTACCACTGATTTGGCATAGCCCTCCTTTGAGTGTTTCTGGTCCATCCCCAGCCTCCCACTAACTGCCTACTAGATTTTTCCCCCTCTGCAGTGATTAATCTCTCTTAGAGTAGTTTGAGATCCATTAGGATCTGTGTAGCTGTGGGACAAGGTGCCTCCACAAAAAAATTGTCTCTGGGAGCAGGCTCCCTCTGCAAAGGGTGAAACAATGTTCTGGTAGAAGATGAGGTGTGGGTTTTTTTTCACACTGACTGGAAGCAATCTGAAGGAAAACAAAGGAAATATGCCTCATGCAGCATGGCATGATATGCTTGTTGGTTTGCTGTGTGGTCAGAGGTGTGGTCTTCTTGCAGGAATGATACCTGTTTTGTGCCATCTCTGTTCAGATGAGTCAATGTTGTATCTTGATTACCTTTCCCATAGCATGTCCAGGTTCTGGGAGACCTCCCATTTAATTCTTGCCCCAGGATGAGAGGACCTGAATTTGCAATCCCATCTATGGGTTGTGGCATTTTCTGTAAAAGTCATTTGGTTCATAACTAAAGCCACCGAGCTGCATAGGAGAACAAACAGCAGGAGGCCTTACTTTGGTGGGGTGGGAAGGTGACTGGGTCCTGGTCTCTGCTATAGAGACTCTTCCAGTGTCTGATATCAGACTGGACGCTTCAGCCCATTTCACAGGCACTCCTTAAAAACACTTAGTGGTCAGTCTCACTTCCCTAACCTTCTGTTTTTCATAAAGGGCAGGAGAGTCCTTTCCACAATTCGGAGTCTGATCAATGTAGTTGCATCATAAATTGGAAATTATGAACTCAGTATGGAAAAAACAGCTTCCCTGCTGCCTTTATCAGTAATGTTGTTTTATTCTGTCTCTAGAGCTGTATCTATAACTTTACTTGAGGCTGATACTGAACAGCCTGTTTCTGTTTCTGATATACAAGCTTGAAAAAGAGACAGAAGTAGGTCTCTATTTTGTAAATGTGGAAAATACTTCTTAAAGAAAGGACCATTCTTTGTCGGGATTAAGATCTGCTGCCCTAGCATTTGCTGCTTCTTCTGACAGGCCTTTTCAGTCCTAGAAAAGCCAGACTTACTTATATACTTTTTTTGCTGGTTCACACCTATTGTCACATATTTTGTTCTTTTGTATTTAGAAATTGGAACTTAAATAATATATTTCCTCAGAAATGAAATAGATAGAATGTATTATGGCACATCAAACATGAATTCCATATCAGTGTGCTTTTGAGCTAATAAATCCATTGCGGTTGTGAGTTTTATAATGATCTCTTGTCTGCTTTAGATGGTTGTCATCGATTTTGAAAAATGCTTGATGTACATGAAATATGGTTCTGTAGATTGTGTGGTTTAAACTTTGGAGACTTCTGCTTTAATTTATTACAGCTCTCTGATGCTTTTGGCAAAGGAAGGAGCCTACCTCATGTAGGTCTGAAACCAGATGTAATTAGGAATGTTTCCCATCAGGAGTTGTCTGTCCTGGCTTTTTACATGATTGGTTTTGTATCATCATTTTCTGTGAAAGATGCTGCAGGGAATTGTTGTCTGTCCTCACTGCAATCTCTCAGTGACCGGGAATCTTATAAGCTTTGTAATGAATTTTGACTCATCAAAGAGAAGATCAGCTTTAGCCATACCATCCTGGCAGATGGTGATCCAACCTACTTGTAGACATCTCTGAGAAATATGGGCTTCACAATTCTCACAGGCAGTATTCTCACCTGAACTGATCATGCTGAAATTAAAAGTCCAGAATTCTTTTTCCACCCGTCATTTGACTGATATCTTTCCTAAATTACCCAAACTAGTCTCCAGATGATGTCTTATGAGGGCTGCATGATGAGGAAAGATGTACTCTCGTAGCTGTTGTTATCTTCTGCTGTCAGTGACCTGCATCCATTGATTCATGCTCTTGCTTCTCAGCAGGACCATGGGCCTCTTTTGGGTACAAAAAATTCATCCGGGTTTCATCAGATGCCCACCAAGCCACTCTGTCACCTCCTCTCCTCAGCTGGGCAGGAGAGATAAAATATAACAAAAGGCTCGAGCATCGAGACAAGGACAGGGAAAGATCACTTACCATCATGGGCAAAACAGACTTGACTCAGGGAAATTAATTTAATTTATTGCCAATCAAAATCAGAGTAGGATAATGAGAAAGAAAACCAAATCTTAAAAAACCTTCCCTCAACCCTCACTTCTCCCTGCGCTCAACTTCACTCCTGATTTCTCTACCTCCCCCTCCTGAAGTGACACAGGGAGATGGGGAATGGGGGTTGTGGTCAGTTCATCACATGTTGCCTCTGCTGCTACTTCCTCCTTAGGGGACTCCTCACACTCCTCCCCTGCTCCAGTGTGGAGTTCCACCCATGGCAGACAGTTCTCCATAAACTACTCCAGTGTGGGTCCTTCCTATGGGCTTCAGTTCTTCATTAACAACTCCAGCATGGGTCCTTTCAATAGGGTGCTGTCCTTCAGGAGCAGACTGCTCCAACATGAATCCCCTGTGGAGTCACAAGTCCTGCCAGGAAACTTGCTTCAGCATGGAGTCCTCCATATGTGTCCACAGGTCCTGCCAAGAGCCTTCTCCTGCACGGGCTTCCCATGTGGTCATAGCCTCCTTCAGGTGCATCCACCTGCTCCGCCATGGGAATCCCACAGGCTGTAGGTGGATATCTGCTCCACCATTAACCTCCATGGGTTGCAGGATGACAGCCTGCTTCAGCACGGTCTTCACCACTGGCTGCAGGAGAATCTCTGCTCTGGTATCTGGAGCACCTCCCCCTTCTTCACTGACTTTGGTGTCTGAAGGGTTGTTTTTCTTATGTATTCTCACTCCTCTTTTCTATCTACTGTTGCACAACAGTTTTTTCCCTTTCTGAAATACGTTATCACAGAGGCAACACCACTGTACCTCATTGACTCACCTTAAGGCAACGGTGAGTCCATCTTGGAATCGTCTGGCACTGGTTCTATTGGACCTCAGGGCAGATTCTGGCATCTTCTCACAGAAGCCCCCCACTACAAAAACCTTTCCACACAAACCCCATTCGGGTGGGTTCACCTTGGAGAGTCACCAAACTCCCACACAGCCAGGCACTTGGTCCCAGGGTAGGGGCTGGGGCAGCAGCTCATGTCTCTGGCTGGGGTATTGGGGCTCTCCCACTGCCCTTGTACCTCTGGGCTCCTCTGTGTGAGTGCAAATGAGCCTTTTATGGTACAGTCTAATACTATACCTTGGGCAAAACAGTACCTTGTTATTTTGTATAAGCTGGAAAAGTGCATGTTCCAGTCCTGGCAAAGGATTCTACGCACCCTGTGTTTAATAAAATTGTCTCCCTTACCCTGTTTTACAGGACTGCTCACTTTGTGACATCTTTCAGACTTCCTTAGCTTTATCTTAGGCAAACAGTTTATCTACGATCGCATCTTGTGTCAGACCTGCTCTCACTACTGTGTCAGCAAAACCTTTATATGATTACAAATACTAATCAATGTCTACAGCGAGGCCTGCAGCTTCACGTCTTCTGTAGGCTACATGCTGCTTTTCACACATCCCAGGATCATTTTTGCTCTTTCACACACCAGGACATTGTTGACTCAGCTCCAGCTTGTGACTCACTATATCCCCCATCTCCTTCTCTGAATAGCTGCTGCTTGGGGAGTTAGTCCATATTCTGTGTTTGTACAGTGGATTTTTCCTACCCTGCACACTTTCATATTGAGTTTCACCCTGCACATTTCAGAAGTCAAGATCATCTGGGAATTTGACCTTGTTCTCAAGGAGGCTCAGCAGTGCTTTCACGCCATTTGAAAATTCATTGAAGACTTGCTGTTAAACACTGAGTGGAAGGATGGTATCCCACTTGCTGCATTTTTCTCAAATTGGCAAAGAACTACTGATTAAAGTTTGGACCAACAGTATGAACACTATTAGTGTGAAACCAGGTATGGTGTCCTACTTTTTTTGCACCTACTGTATAAGATTTTGTCTAGAATGTGCTTTTTCTTATTTATAATATAGTATCTTGGAAAATAGTATCAAAACCTGTGCCAATCAAACTGTATGATAGCCAAAACTTCTTTGCTGTGATGTGAACTTGTGTCTAGTTTTGGAAGGTAATTAGATAGGTTCAGTCATGATTTAATTCTTGGCACATTGGTATTTTTCTTAATCTAGCTCCTTCTCATCTTCTGGATTCTTTCACATGGCTGATCTGATGATTTGATCCAGAGCTTCATTGTGGATTTAAACCAAGTTGAAAGGTCTGTATTTTTGCCAGGTCATCGCTATTCCATCTTTTCAGGCCTGGGAATGCTTTTGACCTTCAGAGTCTGTTGGTTGTTCACGCACCCTTTAGAAATTCTCTCAGCTGACTTCCAACAGGCCCCAAGGTTAACCTCAAAAGGCCAAATTGTACTAAGGGCTAAAATGAATTGTTTAAACACAGAGTGACATTTGGGATGCCTGAGCACGTGTGGGGTGTACCACATCTCTCTGTACCAGCAGCTGGTGGTGGGGTGAGCATCTCAAATAACACTAGTTGCCTTTGGCTAAGTGGTGCAGTCAAAGGCCAGCTGTATCATGTACCTGTCACAATAAGGTCTCCCCAGAGCCTTCTCTTTCCCAACAAGAACAACCCCAACTCTCTCAGCCTGCTCCCACAGGAGAGGTCCTCCAGCCCTCTTATCATTTCTTTGGCCTTCTTCTGGACCCACTCCGACAGATCCATGTCAAGTCTGTCCTCCAGAAATGCAAATTCATTTCCTCCTACGAGAATCAAAACTGTCATTTCATGATCACTTTGCCCAAGTTGGCCTCCAACCATAACCATCCACAAGTCCTTCTCTGCTGGCAAACAAGAGGTCCAGCAGGGTACCTTTTCTACTTGGCTCAATCACCAGCTGCATCAGAAAGTTGTCTTCCACATAGTCCAGGATCCTTCTAGGCTGTTTCTACTATATTGTGTTTCTGGCAGACCTCTAATAAGTTGAAGTCCTCCATGAGAACAAGGGCTAGGATGGTGACACTTCTCCCATCTATTTATAGAATATTTCATCTGCATTTTCAGCCTAGTTGGGTGTCTATAACAGACTCCCGCCATGGTATCTGCCTCTTTGGCCTTTTCCACGCTTCTTACCCATCAACACTCGACCCTGTCAAACTCTAGACAGTCAAAACACTCTATTAACACATGGAGCTACCCAAACACCTCTTCTTCCTTGCCTTTCCTTTCTGAAGAGTTTATAGCCATCCACTGCAGCACTCCAGCTGTTTGAGTCATCCCATCACGTTTCAATGATGGCAACTCTACTATAGTTTTACAGCTCCTTCTGTTTGTTGCCCATGCTGTATGCATTGATGTAGATGCGCTTCAGCTGGGCTATTGATCCTGCCAACTTTATTGTGGGAGAAACTCTAATTCCTATGGGACTGTGTTCTCAGATGCTTCTGTGGTTTCTAACATATTGACAACTCTTATGTCTTTGCTACCACTTTGCTCCATCCTCTACTCTCACTAAGACCTTCAAACATTGGCACGACACCCCCAGTACTTCAAACGGTTAGCACACTGTCCTTCAAACATTGGCATGATGCCCCCAGGCTTATCTCTATCGAGCTTGGTTTTATCCCTTTCCCCTTTCAAATCTAGTTTAAAGCTCCTTCAATGAATCCTTCTAATTTAAGGGCAGATAATATCGGTCCCTGGTGGAGCCAGCAGAGTTACAACAGCTGTCCTGTGTGCCCTTCCCTGTGAACTGCCACTCCATGTCCTGTTTGCCAGTCCTGTTTGTGGTGCTCCACAGGGGTTTCTTTTCTATGTGAACAGCTTGGTTGCCATTGCTCCTGGCACCACCCAGGTCTTCTCAGCTGCTGTCCTGTGAACTGTGGGCTCCTGGTGGGTCTCTCTGCTCCCCTGAGGTTCCCCTGATTTAGGAAACCCCACCTATGCACCACATTAGAGCCATCTGCTGCCGACTGTGACAACGCTGGTGCTGGTTACCTCTGTGACTGAGTTTTCATTTGTTTCTTTCATTTTCTCCTTTCATTTGCTTCATTTGCTGTCAAAATACAAAGTTTCTGGCAATTCAGTTCATCTCTATCTAATCTCTTCTAGGTTTCTCTGCTGAAAAATGGCAGCATTAAGAGAATTTGCATTTCCAGTCCACTACACTCAGTAGACAGCACAGTGCTGTGGGGCAGATATAAATCAAATTTTTCAAGTAAACTCAGTGTTGAAAGATTATCAACATGTAGCTTCATCGTGAAAGAATATCTAAGTAGTTCAAATAAGTAAACCAAACCAAGTTCTCTGCTCCCACCTGTTAAATAATGCCAAATGCAAACTGGTTTTTGTTGTATCTCAAAAACTGAAAGCATATTCTCCATAAAAAATTAATTGCTTTAAACTGGCTTTACCCTTACTCATAAGAAACAACTTTGTTGGCTGTAGGCCTGCGGCCATGAAAACAGAGTTATATTGAAAATCTTTACTTCTTTCAAGCGTCTCTTTTGACCATCATTACGCTGGCTCCATTAATAACTCTTTAGTTTACTGGAATCTGTGCTTTGAGAATGGAAAGAACGTCCTTCCTCTTTAATTATGTCCCAACTTTTCCCTGTTTAATTTTTGGGGTCGTTTTGGTAAGCTGTTTCTGATAGAATGTAATGATTTTAGTTCCACCAAAATCCTTGGCACGTGAGTATTCACAGACCTTCAAAAGGCTGGTACTAAAGTAGTAGACTTTAGTAGACCTACCTTTTCTTTGGTAATAGCACAACATTTTGACAGCATGGAAATGGCACACATCTTTAATAGTATACGCTTAAAAGCAGGGGTTAACACAAAATCAATGCAACTTTCAAACAGAATAAACACATAGCACATGATATGCTCTGCCCATTTTTAAGTTTCACATTGGGATACTATAAAACCTGTTTTTTTGTTAGTTAAGAGGAGCCACCACCAACTTCCTGCTATGAACAATAAAATCAATACTGCAGCATTCATGCTATTATTGTAAGCTCAAATTCAGTTTATGCTGTTTTTTCAGTTTTCTTCATGGTGATTTTTTTTTCCTATTAACAATGCAATGTCACATCATGAAAATTAGTTCTTGTTAATTAAATGCATTAGCCTGCAGTGCTTGATAAAGCTTTAATTCAGTCCAATCATTAAACAGATGCTTAATTCCTGTGTATTTTTTCAGGTCAGTCACAAGTAAAGACAATTTCCTAACTCGTGGGTCACTGTGCTTTGGCACTCTGGAAGATTAGGCTACATAATGTTACTTTACCTGGAATACTAGACTAGAAGGATTTTGAGAGTCTGCCTCCTATGGGGATACACACAGTTCCTTTTCCTTGTAATCTGCTGATCAGGATCCCTTTCAAAACTTTATTCTTGTTATTGATGTTTACTGGGTATGATCCAGGCTTTCATTGCTCAGCGAGTCGGAAAATTTCTCCTGGTTTCTGTCTAAATGTATTCATCCCCGGTTTGTTTATCTTGCATTAACCTAGTTCTCCCCTCTGGAACTTAGAAAAATTGAAGTAATTTTTAATAAAATCTTTCTTCCTTTTGTCCTGACAGCTTGAGCAAACCAGTTTTCTTTTACACAGCAACCCATCTGCATTGCTGATCTTTTCTTCATCATGCCCAGTTTGGGTTCTCCAGTGTGGGACGTGACTGGTGAGTATTGCAGGTGAGGTTTCTCCAGGAATAAGGACACCAAGGTGCTGTGAGATACAGAGACATTTGTATTTTACTGTACATACTGGAAAAATCTCATTTCACTTGTCCAAGGAACACCTTTGACTTTCTCACAAACGCGGCA
This sequence comes from Thinocorus orbignyianus, assembly GCA_013400375.1. Classification (NCBI taxonomy): domain Eukaryota; kingdom Metazoa; phylum Chordata; class Aves; order Ciconiiformes; family Thinocoridae; genus Thinocorus; species Thinocorus orbignyianus. The sequence continues at coordinate 1,284,266 of VXBW01003700.1, forward strand.
GTGATGACTCTCAGTCACTCATGATGGGCAAGTACAAACCAGCCCTCCTCCTCCATTGTTCCAAGTTATTGCTGCCCTATATAAGCTATTCCACTAGCTAATTGACCTGACAACTAAATGCCACGAATCTCCTCTGAGCAGCATACTTAAATTTCCACTCCTACCGGCCTTATTTTAACACATTCTCTGAATGTTATCACTGTATCTGTCAGGTGGTTGTTCTCTACACCACATGCTGTAAACTCCTTTAGCTGTTTTTCCCCTGTCACACCTTGAAATTCTTCTGCTGGACTTGCAGCCCTTGTCTGGCATTATTCCACTTTATCTCAGGCTTTTGGATGCCAATTTAGATTCTATTTCTGCATGTCAAAGCATTTGCAAGGGCCAGCAGGAAACGTGCCACTGTATAGCATCCTGTTCTCTAGGCAAAGTATCCATGAGGCAAAAGAAATAGGAGAAATGTCTACTGCTTGAGTTAATAAAATCTGAAAAAAAGAGGGGAAAGAAAGAAAGAAAGAAAGAGAGAAAGAAAGAAAGAGAGAGAGAAAGAAAGAGAGAGAGAAAGAAAGAGAGAAAGAAAGAGAGAGAGAAAGAAAGAAAGAAAGAAAGAAAGAAAGAAAGAAAGAAAGAAAGAAAAAAAGAAAGAAAGAAAGAAAGAAAGTTAGAGAGGAAAAAAAAAGAGAGTTGCTGCGTGTTGTATAAACTCTTTGGGCAGCCTGTGGAAGCAACAAAATTTAAGAGGTATAGAAATCAGTGTCATTTAAGTAAATTGTGGCTTCTCCTGTAGTGCTCTACCTAATTCACCTATTTCTTGATTTTATATCTAAATATTTATCTATGTATACCTATGTATAAGATAAAAGCAAGCAAGAAGTAAACCAGTCACTATTAAGAATTAAGCTTTTGAAGACTACAAGAAAACACTGTGGAGGTAAAATAGGTGCTGTACTCACTCATGTCTCTGAAATATTGTACTCATTCAAATCAATTATCCTTTTACAGATGTGATTTCATAAAGAGATAATTAGTTCATGTCTGGAATTGCATCAGCAAAACCAATCTATTTTAATTGTTTCTGTATCAGTGAACTGCAGCACATTTTTTTTTTCTAGCCACAAAACAAATTTAATCAACTCTCCCAAATAAGAAGTCATTTGTCACTTGAAAGATGAAATTGTTTATTTTTACTGTCAGCCAAAAAAAAATATAATTGCCATAAATCTGCATGAATACATTTGTTGCATCTATAAGCGTACCTATTCTGCCCTTTTGTAAAAATTCACTTGTACTGCAGAATCATAGAGGTGATTCTCCTTCTCTTCCATTGCCTTTCGTAGAAGTTGTTCTTGGGTATACAAGGACTGTGCATGGCAGAGGTTCTGCTGCCTCCTATTTAAAGGCTTCTTTAACCAGGTGAAATTAAAAATCTCTGCCCTCAAGGTTGTTTTTGAAAGTCACATATGACAAACAAATGATGAAACATTGCCTTTTGTTTTTCTCAGGAGGAATTTATTAAAGGGACCAAACGAATAAAAAGGCAAGGAAGCTCAGTGGATAAACGGCATATTTTGAGTGAAATTAAATCCAGATGTGGTAGATATTTCCCAATAAAATGAGTATGGGAGGTGCACCCCAAAGACTTTGCTCCAGCTCAGCAGAGTGAGTAAATATGGATGCACAGACCCATGTGGGACACACTTTGCAAACCTCAGGCTTCAAGGGCAGTGAGTTTGCCTGGTCCCCTGCATTCAGCAAGCACGAGCCAGTGCCCTACAACAGGCACCAGGAGCTGTGGGGGCTGCCTCATCCAGCCTGGTTATGCTGGCACTGGGAAGGGAGCAAGGCACATCACCAGCCCTTGCTTTCTAGTCTTCTCTGTGCCATGACTTCTGTGTTATACAACAGACCAGGTGCTCTAATTCATTTGTGTAGAGTTGCATCCCTGTTTGTGACAGTTTTAATGGTATCATGAGGGTTGGATGCTAACCTACCCTACCACAGACCTTTCTATCATCATTCCTGCCCTACTTGTTCTCCACTTCTCCATCCATTTACATACCAAGGCTGTGCCTGTAACTCCTAACATGTTCCTGGGCACAGGAATGTAGCTTGATGTACTGGTAAATCCCTAGACAGTTGCCTGTCCAGAGCTTGTCCTGTTCCAACTTGTGCAGTTCCCAGCAGCCCCAGGGATCATTGCCCAGAGTGGTTTGTGTGCAGCCACTTCTTTTTAGAGACTAACCATGGTTTACTAGTGTGGGCTGATGTGTAGCACTTGACTTCGAGGTCCAGGAACATTTATTTGTCATCACAGGCAGCCAGCGTGTCCCACCACATCCTTGTCTCTGCACCTGTCAGCTGCCCTTCTGACACCTGCCATTTCAAATCTCAGCAACCGCAATAGACCCTTATTCCCTCTCGGTCCAAACCATTTTCAAAAGCCTCCTGCATGTCAAGATCGTGTCTGTGCTGAGATGTGAGCTAATCCCATCACTCAGCACCGGGCACGAATCTCTCTGCTCCTACCGAGGCTTATTCCTCAAGGCGCACTCTAATTGCAGAGCAGCAGCTCTCCCATCCCTCAGCCTGACACTGATGTAGCTGCCAACAGAAACCTTAACTGCAACAACAAATAGTCAGAATTTTCCCTGGAATACGAACAGTAGTAACCTATTTCTTGGCATATTTCTTTCCTAGACCTTGGAATAAAATAGACTTTTTACATTCTTACTATAATTATAATACCATATTGTCTCTGCTTGATGAAACAATTGGAATAGCTGAAATTTACCCCTGGGATTTTGAATCGTGTCTTTTCCGATGAGACTTAGATTTCTGGAGTAAAGGACAGAGATTTGCAGCATGACTCTCATGACTCTCTGTGCATTGATAGCTGGATAATAGGGAAAACAAGGGCAATTCAGACTCTGATTCGCGTTGGATTTACCTGCAGTGGCTGAAGAGGTTACCAGTCTGGAAGATAAACTCTTCAACTGTTGCAGCTAAATCGTTGATGGTTGTGGATCTAAGTTTTAATGTAAACTGAGATTGATAGTGGTTTACATTTACTGGCAATAGCAAAATCAGCCCTACACCTAATCGGTAAACTGGCAGGGACATTTTGGGGTAGCAGGTTTTAAATCACCCTGGCCTGAAGTGCCACATCCTGTGAAAAAGGTGGCTATAAGGACAGGACTCTGAATTCACAAGTCCATGTTCATCAGCCCTATGGATTTCAGCGGACTCATGAAAAATAGCTGACCTGTGGTACTGTGACAAGTACTTTTCCTCTGCACAATTTCTCTTCATATTCCTTGATCTCATCAGAGATCCTGTCAAATCAGAAGGCTGGAGTAGATTTATTGAAGTGGGTGGGAAAAAAAAAGAGCTGGCTAATTAAAACTCAATTAGTTTGATGGCAGTTATGTCTAAGACTTGATAAGAAATTTTTAAGGAAAATATGGATGAGAAATGAATGATTATGCTGCAAGACTTTGTCAAAAACAGATTATCTAGAAAAATCTGAATTTTTCTTTGGTAAAATATGGAATTTTCTAAATAAATCAAGAACAGTTTTTTCTCTTGACCTGTAAGAAATTATTACTTTAGAAGAATAAACTGAATATCAGTAAAGAACTGTGAACTGAGTAGGGATGAAATGAAAACTTGCAATAGATTGTGGTGACGATTAAATTATCATAGAATCATCTAGGTTGAAGTGGACTTTTAAGATCATCTAGTCCAACCATCAACCTAACTCTGATAAAAAAATCACACCAAACCAAACCAAAAAAAACATCACTAAACCATGTGACTGTCCACTATGTCAATCCATCTTTTGAATACCTCCAGGAAAAGAAAATGGTAGCCTAGCCATTTATTTTATTGGAGGAATCAAAAAAATCTTAATTTATTTCACATGAAAAAATGATACCAAAATACATGCATGATAGGTGTGTGCCTCCAGGAATGTAGTTCCTGGTGGATAAGGCTGGTAGATCCTCTCCAGTGTTGCATGCCTGGTAGGGAAAAATAGTTTGGTGCCAAAATGGTTAAAAAAAAAATGCATTCCAAGCCATTCTGAAAAATTCTTTAATTTGTGGAAGGGCCAAATTATTTCATTGCCCTTTGAAAGTTCCTGAACAAGCATGTGGCATATAAAAATTCTTAAATTGGAGAAGGTGAGGGAGATAAAATGGAGAGGTGGCTTTTCAACTCCTCAGTTTCTCACTGCATGGGAATGTAGAGAGATGTGATTATCCCATCTTACTTTGGTTGTGGGCATTCTTGTACAGTCTGTGGCCTGTACCACCTTTTGCAGATTATGCCAGGCCCATCTTGAGTGCCATCAGGGTCCAGAAAACCTTCCCGGTAGCAGTTTGTGGACACCTCCATGAGAGTGAGGGCAGATTTAGAGGAAGACTGCAGCACTCTGCAGCACTTTGTGCAGTCTGCTCTCTGCTGCAATGCACTGAGCCAACACCGAGTGGTAGTAAAACTCATTGGCTGCAGAGTCCAGACCCAGGTTTGGGAAGGAAACATGAAGTTTCCTATCAGTTTGACATGAAAGGAGGAATTTAATCAAAATATCGATGCTGGTGTGTCATTCAAGCTCTATGGGGACCCCCAAGGCTTGTATATCCATTGGTTAAACAGATGTAGCAGACCTTACCTGCTTCAAAGAGGATTCATAAGAAATGGAAATCAATAAATACTTGTGAAGACCTTTGATGCTTTAAAATAGAAAATGCTATTTTCACTGGACGGAGACAACAATCAAATTACTGCTTTGGAGGACCAAAGGGAGAAAGATTTGATCAAGAATGAGATTCTTTGCCGTGGTTACACTAAGACCTAAATATGAAAAATAATAACAGGCTAAGAAAGAACTGATTCAAACTATTATCTTCCAAACTTAGAATAAGTACAAGACCTAGAAATGTTAAAAAAACAAAAAAGAGAATATTGAAGAAGATAGGCAAAGGTCCTTCTGTCAGATCAGGTGTTTCTGTGTCAGGACAAATGGGAGCAGTGTATCAGGTTAGGAAGGCACAGTTCACAAAACTAATGAAAATATAGGGGGATGATGAATGTGTTTTGATACCATCCTAAGACCTAGGTGTCCCTGAAGAGCTTGCTGTAGAAATGAGTGCAGAACACAATTCTATTTCATGCAATTGCAGTGAAGACAAGATCAAAGTCACCTAAATTAAAATTGAATTTAGATTAATGTTCTGCAGAATTTGGATACCAACAGCTCAGACTTCAAAATGGCAATTGTCTGGATATTCTCCTTATTGTCCATTGCCTCTGTGTCTCTTTGGACACCCCCGAAGTTCCCTGTCTATATAAATGTGAATGTTGCATATCCCTCCTTTCACCCATTCAGAACAGGTTGGTGCCCATGTCATCTTCAAGATCCCTTGACATTCAGATTTGGGGACCAATATCTAATTCCATCCTGGAGAGCTTCTGGCCCATGGTCCTATACTTGCAGGTAGCCTCTGCCATGCATACATCCATATGGCTAACAGACCATAGATGTTCAAACCCATGACAGTGAAGAAGAAAGTATCCACAAACCAGGAAATTAACCTTTCCTGAAGAAGGGCTTTTGAGTCTCCACCTCTCACATCACCAGCCATCATGCCCCAAGGACTTGCTCTGTCCCTCTGTATGCACAACTGGGAGTTTAAGATTTGTGAGACCAGGAGAACAGAGAGCCAACAATCTGACTGCTCTGGGAAAGGAGGCTGCATTTCCGTCTGTGTTAGAAAACCTGGGCAGAGGACAGAGCATAGGTAGGTTTCATTCGGTCCTGAGCACTACTGTAGTAACAATTTAGCAGTTGGAAAGATCTGCACTGCACAGCTGTGTGTGAAAAGAACCTGCCAAAGTGACCCTTCTTGTCATTAAAGTATTCTTCTGTTGTGCAGATTTGTTTAAAAATGTCTCTCTCCATACATTTGTTATGTGCTTTTCCATCTGTCTTCTAGCAAAGAAAAAAATGTCATTTAAATATAATGGAAAACCTACTCCCATGATTAAATGCAATGAACAAGCCATTGAATACAATGATTTTCTAGCAGGAGACTCATACATCTTGAAATCAATAGGGTTGCATTTGCTTGCTGTGATGAGCCAACGGCTCACCTATGGCTGGCAGAGGCTGGATCAGCTGGCTAGCTGCAGGACTCCGGAAATATATATTACAAAAACATCAAAAAGAGCTAATTTGCCCTGTCAGCTTTTTTGACAATCAGTCCTGCGCTGGGCAGTACACTAAGACCGCACCACGATCAGTCTCCTGCCTAACATCTCAGCCTGACCTGTCTCTTGCATCTCTTTTGTGCAAGTGTAGTCTCACCTTGGCCCTGAATCTGGCCCCGATTCTGCCTTCTTATCTGCCCCATCTCATGTCTTTGTCACCACGGGGGCATCATCTATCTGCCCTTTTGTCTTCATGTGGGCATCTTCCCTTTTCCCTCTCCTGTCCATTCAAGACACTGCTGCTCATGACATCCATTACTTCTTCAACTGCTTATGCTATTCACAGATCTACAGTACAACCAGGAGAAACAATCTGAAAGTATTTCACAGCCTACATCTTTTGCCCTCTTTTCCTCACCTTTCCCATCTTTTTGACCTCAGCTGGGCCTTAACGTCACCTCATTTGCTTGCTTTACGCTCTTGAGCAAGCTCCTCTGTGCCTTCCCTGAAGTTTCCCCTTGCATTAGGTAGGAACCCCTCCCAAACACCTCTGAAACTACTCTGTTCTGGTCTTCCTTTGAAATCCCTCCCTAAAATACCTGTTTGCTCTGTTATCAGAGTTTAAGTCCTTCCTCTCCTGAAACCAGTGGCCTTATCACTTTGACCAACAGTGTGTACTGGTTTTCTTGTATTTTCCTTGCCTGCCTGTTGCCTTTCATCTTATATTTACCCCGTGAGCTCTGCAAGGCAGTGAGCTCCCCTTCGCCCTGTTTGCAGACTCCTCCAGGAGGAGGACTGGTGCAGAGGTAATGTGCAACTAAATCAATATCCTACAGGCAGCGGTTTGCTCTTTTTGTTAAGTCAGGATCCATTTTCTTCTGTTGCCTCTCCATGTTATTTTTCACACCTGCCTCTACGAACAAAATGCTCTCCTTGTTAATAAATATGCATTTTCCTCACGGTAACCCCTAAAATAGGTCTACATTTTTACAACAGTTTTCTTAGGCTCCCTGGTCTCCAGGCTTGGAGTTTCTTTTGCTGTGTGTATTTTAGTTTTAAGCCCAGAAAGGATCTCTGTTGGTCTGACCTTTGCTGCAACACACATCAAGATAGCAATATTCTGTTCTACTATGCTGAAAGTCATCAAGGCCACTGGGCTGTTGGGAAACATGCCCAGATTGGTCTGAAAAGCCCAGAGAGAGCGCTATCAACTATTTCTTTTGGCTTCAGCAGAAATTCCTGCAGCTGTTGTTTAGAAAAAAAATAAATTCCAGGCTGGGTTTTTAAGTTTCAGCTTTCAGTCTTCCTATTCCAATTATATCTTCTTTAGGAACATAAAAAAACCTCCTTAAAACCCAATATATTCTATAACTGCAGCCTTGTCCCTTTTCAATCATATACCTTCAAGAGTTTAATAGCGAAAAGAGTATAATGATGAAAATGGTAACTAATAATGATGATCGACTCCATTATTCAGAGAAGAGACAAAACACACAAAGTGAAAAACATGTAGAACCAAAAGTGAAGGCTTGAGAATGCCCAAGGCATTTTATAAGCTGAAAAATGAAGACCTGAGCATACCCCAAGTAATTTCATAGGCTGGGACATAATTGCTCTTGATTTCTTTATATTGGCTCTTTATCTCAAAGAGGCCAGATGACAAATTGCCAAGTGATTTATCATAAGCCATTAGTACATGGTTTCTCTCCCTTCCTCCTCCTCCTCATGCCTTCCTCCTTTGCCTTTGGATTCTTTCCTTTTGATATCTGTAAGCTTACACAATTTGGAAAGGCCAAAAAAATGCATAGCACAAGCCTTTTACACTCTGCAGCCAGTTGGCCTCCTTCTTACTATTTTTACACTGCAGTTGCACTTGGAACTCAGTCATCTTTGGTGTTAGACAAACCCATTTAAGAAGGTGCTCCTGCACTAAGAGGTTTGAACTGAATAGATGAAGCGTCTAAGAGAAAGAGGATAAACGACAGTGACTCATCCGGAGTCAGCGGGCAGGCAAAGGGCAGGCCTGGGAAGGGATTTATATCTCGGCGATGCCTTACTCACTGCTTTTCCCATCAGCTACTGTCCTTTTTTTAGGACAAAGAACATTGTGGCTGAGAAATTAGGTGTTTCGACAACCCACTAGTGGCCACCCAGTCCATAAGGTCCACTGAAGTTGTCCATGCAGTTCAATGATCTTGCAATTTGCCTATATCCCCAGGGAGCATTTTTAAGTGGATAGTCAGATCTAGGTTTCCTGAGGAAGAGTAAGGGAAAGATTTCAGCATTCCTTCTTTCTTCTGCCTCAGCAGACCCCGTTGCTATTCCTCTATCATGGCACTCAGCTCTTGAGCACTGTGGATGTTGGGACCCTGGTACTCCCCACCTTTTGATCCTGATTTCTGGCTGTAGTCAGCTGGAGACAGCTTGCAACACTGGCAACATCAGGGTAGATATATTTTTCATCCTCACTGTGGTAGGAGCAGAGGTGAGGAGTTCAACACTCTCCCTTACCTCCACTGACATCAGTGCTGTGTCAGCCCTGATGGTATTAGCGCAATCTTTTAAAAGCAGTTTATCTTATTACCATGGTGTGCACTCCCTGAAGGCCGTGGACAAATGTTAAAGTCTGGAAGTGCGTGTGATGTCATGGAAGAAATATGAAACAGCAGCTGAACTGCTAGCTGCTACAAGGGCAAATTTTGGTTAATGTTTCCTATTAACTCCTAGCTCCTCTGTCATCCTTCTATCACGGTAGAGAGAGACTAAAGGAAATAGCTTTCTCGTCTTCTGCTTGAAATTGCCAGTTGCCAAGGATTTGCTAGAGGTCTAATTAAAGCAGAATAAATGTATTTTGCATTTCTCACCCAAGAGGGTAGTTTAGATCACAATCAGTGAAACAAATACAGCATGTTTCTGACTGAATTGCCACCGCTAATGAAAAGGGATACTCTGAATGATGAAGACAAATGTACTTCAAATGAAGAATTAATACCTCTCATAACAGCACAAATATGAAAATCCATATTCTTAGAACAAATGCTTTGTCACTATTCAGCACTTACGTGACTAAATCTCTGTTAAAATCTACAACTGGAATGGACAAATATTTGTGCTAATATTTAGTATTTAGTACTAATGTGGCTGTAACTTATACTCCCCATAATCATGTCAGAATTCCACTTTGTGTGCTTTGTGCTGTGACTTTTCCACTTTTGATTTTAATGTCCCTGAAGCAACTCTTCATGGGGAAACCCGTTCTTCCAGCCAAAGAACAACTGCTCTCAAGTCTCTGTGGTACTCTCTGAAATACAAATAATAGCACTAATAAGGCCCAAAAGCTTCTGCGTTGAACAATGCAAAACTAGCTTGTGAGAAATGCTTTTGTCACAGGGGACCTTCTGTTCTTAAACAAGATGCATCAAATGATATTTGAAAACAAGCAGCTATGGAGGGAAACCCTAGCTGGGAAAGGTACATGGTTATAAAGGCTATTTATAAATGTGAGTTGTGAGAACGAATATCAGTGATACCACAGACCTTACTAAGCAACAGTCTTGCTTGCTCCTGTTTCAGGGTCATTCAGAGATACAAGTCCTCTTGGCAGCCTTTTTACCGGATTAGTCCCCTCAATGGATACAGGCTTACTTCTGCAGAGGTTCTTAAAGATGGATGAGATGTTTAACCTGATTGTTCTCTCCCATAATTTCTTGGAGCTCCTACACCTTCCCCTTGCATATCCTATCCTGCTTCCAGCACGTCTTTGGTAACACGAAGGAGCATGTCTCATCCTTTCCTAGAGGAAGCCTGAGCCCGGCTGCATAAACTTTCCCACAAAGCTAAACTAAATTTTCAAAACTTAACATTATGTTCCTGGAATCTGTGTTAGAAGAGTGATACAGAGTGTTAAAGGTGGCAATTGATGGAGAGTTAGAACTCTGAGACCAGAAACATAAACTCTAGAGTGTATTTTTTTGATAGGTCTTGCTTTTGCATAGTCATCTGCTGTGACTATTTTGCAGTGACATTTCAGTAGTGGTAGATTGTCAGTTGGTTGGAGTGTAACCTGAAAGGCTTCCTCTGTTCAAATCTCATTTTTTCCACCATGATAGACTCTATTCTATACTCTGCTTTCTAGAAACATAGATAGCAATCAGCTTTGTAGAGCTATTATGTCATCCCACAGAAGACAGTATTTTTAAATATTTTTATTAAGTTGTGAAAGGTATTATTCAAGGTTTGCCTCATCCTTGCCTTACAGAGTGTAGCTGTTGCCAGACTAACTACTCTTGGTCCCATTTAATGTAATGTTGTAATAGTTTCTCCAAGTAATTTTTTTTTTCTGTGGGTTTTCAATGAACCATTGCTGTTTACTCATGAGAAATGTCGTTGGTGGCATCTTGGTTCCTTACGATAATGAAGATATTGGCTTATACAGCAAATAGCCGTTCCTTTGCCATCGAGTTTATGTTAACATTTATAGTGTCAATTAACCAACATTTGAGGATCAAATATATGACAATAACTGGTGGGGCTGAAATAATTGCGAAGGTTAGATCATGGTGATCAAGCTTCCAAATGCATTTTACAGACCTACGATGTGAAGTCTGCAGGTTATTTCTTCTTCCTTCAGGTGTCAGGACTCATTTAGGCTTTCGACACTGCCATAAAAGGCAATCAGATCTTCCTTTCCAATCTCCAAAATCATTTTAACACAAGTAATATCAACAGAGTCACATCATTTAAAGCCTTCTCCTACTGCCGTACAGCTGCTCAGGCAGCTAATTACAATATGTTCTCAGGATGAGAGGCTGAATAGGCAGTCACATTTCTGCGCTTCATTAAAATGAGCTTAGCAAAATTAGGCTGATAGGATAATGGGGATACCTTGTGATGTTTCCACCATTCCCATCAGCAAGGATCATACCAGATGTTGATCTCTTTGTGTGAATTATATACCTTATATTTGTTGACTAGGAATAAGCACATGCTTATTCATCGTACACCAAGCTGCTAAACAGAATTATTTTAAAGCTTTGTGAATGAAAGACACATCTACTTGTGCAAAGTAACAGTATGTCTACAATCAAGCTTGTCATTTAGTGCTGAGGAGAGAGAAACCTGAAATATTTTTGTTAGGAAAGTACAGGAAACGAGCCACTCCATGAGAACAGGTGCTTTACATGAAATACATCGCTTGTGCATCTTCATCATTTCAAGTGAAGATGTTCTTTCTAAGTTTATGCAGCTTTTTTTCTGTCACTTTCAAGAGTTATTAAGACTGGAAGTTCAAATGATTTTAACAGTGTTGATTTGTCCATTACTGATTCATGTGCAATGGGTCAGGCTCCCAAAGGTGAGATTCATCTCATCTGTCTTTGTCGCTGAAAAACTGTCATCCAGTTAGCTCTATTCAGTGGTTCAGAAATGGTTGGGGGAATAAACCACCCTCCAAGGAAATCTGCCTCAGGAGAAGAAACCCCTTTCATTACCGAGAGCACCCAAACCAGCTTGAGTTGAATCAGATAAATGTAAGGCACTTAGTGTCAGAAAGAGTGAATTCAGACCACAGAGGTCCATTTTTTTAACCCATCAATTAATGAGCTTTGCTTGATTAAGAGGCAGATGTTATATTCAGATAAAATAGAAGATGTTGTTTTAAAGGTTTTTGGTATTTGTTTATTGGTTTGGGGTTTTTTTGAGGGGTGCTAGTATTTTGTTTTGTTTTAGAGTTATATAATCATAGGATTGTCTAGGTTGGAAGGGACCCTTAGATCATTGAATCCAGTCATCAACCTAACACTGAAAAAACCATCACTAAACCATGTCACTAAGCATTATGTCAACCTGTCTTTTAATTACTTCCAGGATTGGTGCCTCAACCACTTCCCTGGGTATCGCATTCCAATGCTTCATAACCCTTTCAGTGGAAGAAGTTTTCCTAATATCCAATCTGAACCTCCCCTGGCACAGCTTGAGGCCATTCCCTTTTGTCCTATTTTGTTTCGTTTTGTTTTTCAGGCTGTACCTTTTTCTTTCTGGTTTTCCTTTTCATGGTAACAGCTGAGGGACTTCAGTGCTCCCTGGCATCCTCCTTAGCACAGAGCAGAATGAATATACAGGTGCAGGTTAAGCTTTACCAAGGCTCTTTAGCTCTTTCTCTGAGCAGATAATGACGGGCCAATGTGCATAGCTCTCATTTATGAGGTTAGGGAAAGAAAAGCCAAGGCCAGGCTTGATGGAGCTTTCTGCAACCTGCTCTAGTGGGAGGCGTCCCTGCCCCTGGTAGGGGGGTTGCAACTTGATTATCTTTAAGGTCCCTTCTAACCGAAACCATTCTATGAGCCTATGAGCCTATGATTCTATGAGAAGTGCTATATCCTATTCCAGAAGCTGGATTTGGTCCTCATCTCCGCGACATCTGCAACAAGCTAAGGATAATCTGAATTGGTGATTTCTAGGACCCAAACAATGATGAAGACTAAATCTGGCTTCAGGTGACCCAGTCTTCCTCAGGTGTAGCCCACTGGATGTTGCAGACCAGGTGGCTTTGCAGAGGGAGCTGTACGAAGCATATTCTGCTGGATGCTTCGAACATCACACCTGCAATTTTGAAGTTTCATGGTCAAACGCCAAGTCAGTAATAAGCCTTCAGTATCTGTTCTTTACTATCCACACTGCAATAAAAATGACAAATAGTGAGAAGCTATTACTTTTAAATGGCCAAGGGGGGCAAGTAGGTGTCCCTTTCTTTGCTGTTAGCAAGAGCTGTATTCTAAAGATAAGTGAGTAAAACAACTACTGAGAAAAGTAAGACATTATTTCATTCGCCATCCATCAGAGATATACCTAATATTTATGATACATGGATAAAATAGGAGGGATTTTCCTTTTTTTTTTTTTTTTAAAAAAAAAAAAAAGCCTATTGTTCTATAGCAGTGTAGGTGTGTGCTCTTATGAACAGACACGTGTAATTTCAGTGTCTGCAGTTTTATTGTATTCAGAATTGCAAATAATTAGTCACAATACCAATTTCCCTTCCAGAGTTTAAGAAGCAGGTTGAAAGCAACAGTGTTATTAAGTATGATTTCAGGGCAGTAAATATAGCTATCTAATCATCTCTAATGGCAGGCTAGACATCTGCATTTAACTGAAATGAAGAAATACATCACCGCACATTCTATTTCAGTGAAAATACACATACATCTATCCTGCATGCAGCAGATGTAATGTATAGAGAGCATTTTTCAAAACACATAATTCCTGCAGTAATCACCTCCTAACCCTCACTCTTGCCTCAAAAGTATTAAAACCAACGCGCTCTGTAAAATATTGCATCTATTCTGTTATGCATTTTGATCTTCTAAAAAGTTGGAATACTTTAAATATATTGTATATAGATACACAAACCATTCCAGATCAAAGCCTCAGTCCTGGAGGACAATGAGATTCTCATTGATGGTTGACTTCTTAAATCAATCAGGTTCTAGAGATCTTGTTTGCATTCAGTACTGGGTCTACATGAAAAATACAAGTCAGCAGTTGTGGAGCTGCGTGAGCAGATGGGACTGCTGCTCTCAGCTCTGGAGCGTGCAATGTTCATGCCCCCTGATAGCAAAGCATATGGTCTAATAAACAGAAATGAGGGTCAGCATTTAACTTTCTGCTCTTGAGGTACTTAGTATTCACTTTTCTGACAGAAACCTTATGAGACATACGTGGCCAACACCCTCCATACAGTGTAGGTATAACTGTTTATATTCTGATTGGCAAATACTGTTTATACTTCATCTTTTTAGTTTGTGAAGTCTGCAGCATTTCATAACTTTTATGATGCTACGTATGGAGATGAGACCAGTAAGACAGAGAGGTGGCTGATGCAAATTGTGTCGCAAATTTTGCAAATTTTGTGGTCTTTGGAGAATCTCAGTGATACAGAGTGACTGTGACCGTAATCTGGGCTCTGCATGTCCAGTGCCATGCACTGATCCATATCTCTTGGGGCAAAGCAAGCTGGAGCTCATCCTCACAGGAGGAGAACTGGGTGGACTGACCCTCCAAATCACAGCTAGTTTTGCTAAGATATTTTAGTAGATTACTTTTGCTAAGATGCTTTAATAGATTCATTCACTTTTTAAAAGAAAGTTAGACTATCAGTTAAGGTAGTTTGACTTTTGCTGTGAACACCAGTGTTAGAGGAAACTCCCTAATGCTGTTTTCCCATTTCCATATGAGACCACCTTTCTGCTTGCATTCACTGGTCATCTCCTATCTGCCCACAGATTGATTTTGACTCAGCAGGGCTCATGGTTTGTTGCTCTTTCCTGATCCATGCCCAAGACAGAGCTTGTATTAGGTGCTTCCATGGGCTTGATTTATTCAGTGGAGCAGCTGACTCTATGTGACTGATCTGGCTCATCAATGTCTGGTATTTCATTGCTCTGGATGCAGTTTACAAACTTGATCAGGGTCAGTGCCGATGCACTTATTGATGAACTTCATCAGAAACATTCCTGGTAGCTCACAAAGGTGTGTTCTGGGGACCAGGTAGCCCATTATTAACATTTTAAAATACGCTCATAATTTCTACTACCAGTAAGTAGTAACTCAAAGGACCTTCACTGCACAGAGTATGCAGTGAAACAGTTGAATAGGGAGCAGCAAATAGCTCAGACTTGCTGCTGTAAGTAGACTTCACTCTCCCAGATGACATTTAACACTCTCTCCATTTAAAAATAGACCAGGGGTGTTAGTTCATAGCTCTATGGCTTTTCTGTGCTTGCAAAGTCTTTGGGTATTACTTTCCATCTGACAAGGAAGAGAGGTAAGAAAACATTTATCTGTTCAGAAATTCAACATCAGATACAGCTTTTCAATATGGTTTGGGTTTTTTTGTCCTTAACAGGTTCAAGTTTGTGTCACCAGACACGAAAAATAATAGATGTGCTATGAGAAGACATTTAGCACAGAGAATATTAGCGATGTCTCTGCTACTAGTTGAAAAAAATCCAAATCAACAACAATCTCAGCATAAACCCCACCATCCAATGTTTGGAACTGTTTTTTTTTTTATGTAATTAAACTAACCAGCTTACTAGCATTAACTATGCTGCACAGTTCAATGACCCATTTTGTTTTAAACTACAGATCCAAGCAGATCTGATAAGGCCACTGTATCCTAATTCTAAAATAATTCCCAATTTAGGTCAGACTTAGAGGCATTGGCTGCTTCACCAAGCCACGTCCTGTTGCAATTGGACTTAGCAGACCGGTCCAGTTCAACGTGAGGGAAACAGAGAGCTTGCAAGCTTTTGATTCAATATGTTCTTTGCGGGAATTTGCTGTATTTATCTTAATTTGAACATATCTAAGGACTAAAAAGCAAAACTGTTACTGAAAATGAACTTTTTTCTTTTATATTATAGATTCTTCTCTCTCCCAAGGGCAGCATCTAGCAGATGGTATGGTACATCGTGCTGGAATGCAGCTCGTGTACTTAAGACGCAAACTGTAATTACAAAGGCAAAGCGTACAGGATGATTTCTTTTCACACAGCATTTTATTCCAAGCAGCAGCCAGATTTCTGGATCCTCTTTCATATATGGAACCATATATACATGCATTTCCAGTATTTTTATAATACACACAGAAAGCAACCACGCTTATATCATGGTGTCCACCTCAGAGTAATGAACTACTCTTGTACCGAACCCCCAAGATCCAGCCCAAGCACCATGCAAAAGCTGTGTGACTCCTTCAACACAATACTGGCCTTGATCTCATTCTGCTTGGTGCCACCCTAACATGATCAAGGGTTTTTGGCAAGCTCAAAGCACAAGCAGAGCATGTTCACTTCTTCACACAGTCTCATGAAGCCATACATTGAGTGAAGTCACTGGCTGTCTCACTAGGGTTTCCCCTGCCAGACAACTTCAGTGCTTATTAATGATCCTTGTTAGGAGAAGATTTTGAATTTAAATTTGATAAACACAAGTTATGAGTTTAAGTGGAAGGTCATTTACTGTGATCAGATGCAATGGCAGACACCAGCCTTTCAGAAGAGCTCCATTAAATGAAAAAATAAACCTCTCATTAGTGAGGAATTTTGCTCAGGATGCTAAAAATCTACATCCTGTTATTAATCCTGGACACACTTAGTAGACAGATTAATTTAAATGTTTACTGTATCTAATCTTTCATCATTTGAATCTGGATGTTTCATAAACCAATTTACCTTAGGTATGGAAAGATCAAACAGTAGAGATGCAAACTATACATAACTTCTGTGCAAGAGCATTGGAACATGACATTAATCTCTTTTCTAATTTCCTACACTCCCATTTTTGTCATACAAGGTGACATCCATCACAGCAACTGGGTGATTTATACTGTGGAGGGTAATTCTTAACCATCTTTAATATTGGTGCAATAGCTCATCCATCTTAAAGTAAATGATATATGCATGATTATTTATTCAGAACAGGCATAGAATCATAAAAAAAAAAGCTTCATCTTGGATAAATACAACATATCTGTGTTTGACTCTCTGATATAAAGTAAATTACGTGTGTCTATTACAAGTATATATAACCCATCACAAATAAATGGACTATAAAATCTTATGGTGAAATACTTCTCTGAAACGGAATAAGGACTTGAAAAATAAAACTAAAGGGAGCTTATTATCTTCTTTCCACAATATAAAAATTATGTAAGTACCATGACATGATGTCAGAAAAGCAGAACCAACAAAATAGTTATATTTAGTCTATCCTAGTCTAACAATGTGTCAACATTTTTTATGTGGACTGCAAGAAGACCAGTGTTATGGTTTTCCCTATCCAAGTATTAACATCTTTACCTGTAATAATTAACTTCCTCAATAACATTGTGGGTTTGGTATACTTGAAACTTTCTTTGTTATTTCTGCCCAAATTGATAAATGCTGTCAACAGTAATTGCCCTACATTTCTGCTTGCTTGTGTCTGGGAATGAATAAATGAGGTTGGGCTCTTTGACTACAGTCTTGCAACCAGAAGCTTTGTAGGATCTGTTTGGGTTGACCTCTTTCCACCGAGAAAACATCTTAACCATGATTTTTTTTTTCCTTTGATTAATATATTCTCATGATAATATTGCTCTGCATCTGCTTTCCTCACCTAGTAATTGTCTTCTTGTAGGTGACCTGCCTTGTGTCCTCCTAGCTTTCATTTTGTTAGGCCAAGTAGTCAATTTTCTATATGGGTGGTAGAGTTAAATTTTGCCCACGTCTACTAAATCAGAAATAAGAGACAGGTAGAGAGAAAGTTCAGAACAGACTGAGGAATTCTGGTATAGCATTGGAGGACTGTCAAACACAAGCTGAAATATGCACTTTTAAAAATTCTTTTTCTTGGTTTTCAGATAAAATCCTTGCATTCCATTGTCTAACTCAAACTAACAAACATCCATTGAGAGTGGAGGGTCTGTTCATTTTAAAGCATATTTGGCTACTTCATACTGAAAACTGAGAAAACAGAAACCATCAGTTTTATAAGCTAAGCAAACCACAGCTTGTCTTGATAGAGAGCACATGGAGGTCAGTGGAGAGATTGTCACAGTCTTCAGTGTGTTTTGAATCAGCTCTCTTTGAGAGCAGCCACCATCAATCCCTGATGTGAGGAGGACAGAGAAAACAAAGGCAATCAGAACGAAAATCCAACTCTGTACTGAAAAATCCCCTGCTCTTTATTGTGTTAGATGTAGAAGAACAAATTACTGCAAATTTTTCTTCCGTGGAGAATTCCCCAAATACCTTTTTGCTTTGAGAAGTTGGGGTTCATGTTTTGTGGAAACACTTTTCTTTCTTTTACAGAAGTTGCCTCACATATAAAATGCATGCCTGAAGAAAGATAAATCAATCAGAATATAATAACTTATTCAATAATATAGACTACTGCTGCCAGTGAAAATTGATAAAGGAATAATCAGAGTGCTTTAGACCCCATCCTTTCCTGAATTACATGAATGCAGCTCTTGATGTAGCAGAGGCAGTTTTGATACTTCAAAATCTATACAACAAGCACGGGCCGAAATCTCCTCCCATATTAATTTTATGCCAGGGTAATTTCATGCATTTTAATGAAATCACTTTGCATTTACACCAATGAGAGAGACACAAGAAAAAGCATCCATAAATATTCTCTCTATTTTATTTTATTTTATTTTATTTTATTTTATTTTATTTTATTTTATTTTATTTTATTTTATTTTATTTTATTTTATTTTATTT
>VXBW01003700.1:1309043-1393680 GCA_013400375.1 Thinocorus orbignyianus
AGGTTGCCCAGGGAAGTTGTTGATGCCCCATCCCTGGAAGTGTTTAAGGCCAGGTTGGATGGGGCTTTGAGCAACCTGCTCTAGGAAGAGGTGTCCCTGCCCATGGCAGGGGGGTTGGAACTTGATGATCTTTAAGGTCCCTTCCAACTCTAACCCTTCTATGATTCTATGATTCTATGATTGCTAACAACCACAAAGGGTAAGGGAAGAGATCTGTCTCCTGCTGGGCTGGTGGGACCAGCCAGGGCACCAAGGGTGGGATGTTTTTCAGCTGTAGTGGGGATTTGCAGGTCCACCACTTGTGACTGCTGGATAAGGTGTTGGGACCACTGCTGCAGCAGTGTAGCAAATCAGCATCAAGAACTGTCAAGAGGACACTGTTATTAATGTAAAGCTGCTTTAAATCAGTTCTAGGAAGCTGTAAAATTAGCCTCCCTTAGGAGTGTGGCTGAACAAATGTGGCACAGAGAACAAGAAAGGGATTGTTTGGTTGAGTCAGTGTGGAAAACTGGGGCTAGAAACCCCGTGATTTCAGTCCCAGGAAGGGAAACTCGTACATTTAAATACATATGTATCTGCCTTCTCCTCCTAGTCCCCATGCTTCTCTTTTTCCCCAGCCTCTCATTCTGCCAATGACACATGGAGAAAATACAAGTAAAACCATTCTGTGTCTGGATCAGAAACACCTTTCCCATGGACTTCAAGGGCAGAAGGATCAAACCAAACTTTCTCATGTGCTATCCACATGGCCAGACCTGAGACAGCATCCTTTTGCTTTCCTGGGTGCATGAGGACTGGCAAGGCACAGAAAGCAAAATGCTAAGAGCAGAGGGGGGAAATATAAGGCGAAGAAAGACCATCTACGTGGATGACCCTTAGGAGTGACTATATGCAAGCATCAGGTAGAGACGAGGAGGCAGAATGAGTAGAGGATGTGCTATTGCAAGCAGTGTGATTTAGTCCTCGGGCAGAGAGGGAGAGATGCATTTGCTGATATAATGAAGAATCATGATAGATGAATTTCAAAGAGCTGTTGAATCTTCTAGGTTGGAAAAGATCTTTAAGATCGTTGAGCCCAACCATTAACCTTGCACTGCCAAGCCCACCACTAAACTGTATCCCTCAGACCACATCATGTCTTTTAAATACCTCCAGGGATGGTAACAACCACTTCCCCAGGCAGCCTGTTCCAGTGTTTAATAACCCTTTCAATGAAGAAATTTTTTCTAATATCCAATCTAAACCTGCCCTGATGTAACTTGAGGCCATTTCCTCTTGTTCTATCACTTGTTCCTTGGGAGATGAGATCGACCCTCAGCTCGTTACACCCTCCCTTCAGGTAGCTGTAGAGAGTGATAAGGTTTTCCCTCAGCCTGCTTTTCTCCAGGTTAAATAATCCCAGCTCCCTCAGCTGCTCCTCAGAAGATGTTCTTCAGACCCCTCACCAGTCTTGTTACTCTTCTTTGGACATGCTCCAGCACCTCAATGTCTTTCTTGTAGTGAAGAGCCCAAAACTGAACACAGTATTTGAGGTGGAGCCTCAGCAATGTTGAGTGTAGGGGGATGATCACTTCCCTAGTCCTGCTGACTACAGCTCCATGCTCTGTGGCATAGGTCTGCTGTAGCATTGCTGTTGTCTGTAGCTCTGGGATAGCTTTTTTGCTGGAGATAAATGGAAATACTTGAAAAGAAGAGTGACAAGCTCTCAGCTCATCTCTCAAAGAAGCTGCCAAGGATGCAGCACTTCTATGTCCTCATAGGACCAGGGGACCAAGAGCACCTCACAGCTGTCCTCAGCAGAGGTCTGCTGTCAGTATCCTAGGGCTGGGAGGATGCAATGTGCTCAGGAACTGGCACTTTGGATGAGGGTTTCCCCTGGTAGGGCAAGCAAAGACCCATGTATCTCTGCTTCAGAGTCCTTTTGCGCAACCAGCCCCACAAGTAGAGTTCATAAATGCACTGGTGACAAACTCAGGTCAGACTGTGCCAGGACACAAGCATGTTCAGAGTGGTAGATGGGCAATATAAAGACTCAAATACACCACCTACTTCGTTTCAAGTAAATCTTTCTCTCCAGAACATAAAACGCTAAATAAAAGCTGCTGTAATGCCTGGGGTATTTGGTTTCTCTAAAGGTGTAAAGCAAACCAGCCTCTCAGGGATTTTTCTAATTGACAGAAGGTGATTAAATGGAGAGTGGTGAGACAGGAGTTGCCCTAAGTATTAAATGCTTAAAGCTGGTTTGTGCCATTGTGAGTAAATGGAATCAATGCTCTGTATCATTATTTAAACACTATAATTAAATTTGGAATTTCAGGTACTTAATGTTCCCTCTGGCCCGTAGCCAGAGAAAATTGCTGTCAAAGGGGAGGGGCCCGATAAACCAACAAGGCAGCGCAGGTGGGCTGGAGGTCAGAGCAGAAATTAGTTCCAGGGTACTAATTGAAATCAGTGGGCTTAAAGTGAGGCCCAGTCAACCTCAGGGAGCTGAGTGAAGTTTGCTCTCATTTTGTATTGGTTCAGAGAGAGGTTTTCTGACATTCCACGCCTCCACCTGGAGTTGCTTCTCCATCATCTCTGTTGAGGTGACCATGGTGATACCTTGGAAAAGATTTTGCAGTGATATTTCCCTTTAAAGTCTGTTTTTCTCTCTAGTATCAGCCAAAGCACAGCTACTCTGAAAACACCTTTAAACTTTCACAAGCAGAAGAGAGAGACACCACTATTTCTAAGGACAGAGCCCCACTTCCAGAACAAGGACTAAATCCATTCCCTGAACAGATCATCACTGCTTTCAAGTGGCCCTTGAGCACTTTCCTGCATGCTCCCCAGCAAGGGACAGCAATGATGCTCTCTTTGGCACCTCTGCACTTTGTTCCTCACTGAGTTGGTTATTTAGATAAGAGTCACAGAGAACATCTCATATGGTCTCAGCCCAGTATTTGTGGCTCAGAAACTAGCAGATTGTCTAATTTATCCCATACCAATTGAAGCAATTTTTTGCCTTCTTTAGGTGGACGTACCTGTAACAACAGGCTGACTAGGGAGCATTACGTCACCTTCTCTGGATACCACCTTCTGGGTAAGGCATTTTCCTACACAATTGGAATATTGGGTTCGTGTCCCCATTTCTAATGTAACAAAGCAGGGGAATGATGGTAATATTTTTTCCTCCATCATCTACAGAGGATAATTTAATTTTGGTTCGCCTTGGGCAGTCTAGTAGCTGGGGGCAGATGTCAAGGAAAACCATAGTGAAAATAAACTTTGATCAGCCAGGCCAGTTGGAGCATTTTGCAAAGATTTTCCAACTGCAATGTCTTCAAATCAAGAATGTGAAGTTTCCTGGAAGTTACTGATAGGCAACTTACTGACCTCAACATAGAAGAGTGAAAGGCGCCTGACAGCAGGAAAAAGTCAAAGTAACTGATGAAATAGTCCTCAGCTGTGAGGATATATGCATCATTGGTGAAAAGGGTTTTATAGCCACTAAATTTACGATGCAATGCTGGATTTATTTATTTATTTATTTATTAATTTAAAGATTAATAACTAAAGATAATTGGTGTCAAGGTTTTAAAAGCGAATTTCATCTTACGTGTAACCCCAGGACAGGAAATTATGCAATCATATTTATGCTACTTGTGGCAAAACTGTGCCTCCCATTGCTTGAAAAATAGTATCATGGAGCAAGATTTGTAAGGGAGTTTCTTATTTTCATCCAATAAATTTTAAGGTCAGGCTTAACAGTTTGTCATTGACAAGGCCTTTAGTCATTTTGAAGAACTGGGAAAACAGGGCAATGAGTGGTTTTCAATGTGATGTCCTACCAGCATTGCATTCAGAGAGATAAGTGTCCTCATTCAAGTTGCATTTTACTTCGTATATTTTAGCAGGTATTTCTGTCTTTGGCAATCCACTCTAGGGAAAAAGAAAACAAAGATCAAAGAAAATTACGATGTGAATTGCAGGAAGATACCTTCGAGCAGTTTCTATAAAGATGAGATTGACTACTAGAGATGATCTTCAGAGCAGTTTCCACAGTATGTGTAAACAAACTTAATCCGAAATTATGCTTGAGTCTCTTTCAGATGTTCCTTTATCTAAAAGAAGGAGCATAAACCACTCATTCAAACCACCACCCTAGTTCGCAAACAGTGCCACTGAAATCAGCAACAAGGATGGCAAAATCAGGACCTGGGTAATTATGCTTTTCAAGAGGATTTCGGTTCTGCGAGATGCTCAGCAGATCCTGAAGAACTGACGTGAACTCGGAGAAGAGTAAGACTTTGCAGACTGAAACTGACAATTTTCAGTCTTTCATTAGTGTTGCTTCCTGAGTATGAAGCTTATATTTCAAGTTATGATCTTATAAATAATTTCTCTAACTTTTTCTCATTGCAGCTTCTTGAAATAATCAAATAACTTAGGCATTCAAATAGTTGAATGTCTCACAGTTTATTGAAGGTGACACTAACGACTTTTTATGCATACTAGTTAATCTAATGATTCCTTTACTTTGTCCGGGCTCAAGCAAAAGAAAAAAAAAAAAACAACCAAACAACCCACCCCTGATTTTCAGATGCATTTCTCAATTTGTTTAAATGTACACATATAAATATATGCAAAAATATAGATATTTCTGTATAGTGAGATGATAATTCTTAGGTTGGTGTAGCACAGCCTGAACAAAACATATTGCTTAGATGTATAACTCTCACTCTTACATCAGAGGTGTTACCCTTAGATCTCAGGTTTGACCCTTAGATGGCAAACTCCTTGGGGCAGACAACAAGTCTCGCTACTTAGTAGAAATAGTTGACTTCACAGAACTGTTCCATTTTGTGCTTATCTTTGTATAAAAGAGGAGTAGAAGTAGGGCTTTTTGTCTTCTATAGTAACACACACGTGACTGGCTGCAGAGATTAAGTCTTTTGATGTGTAGGAAAGACAAATGTAGGGTGAGCTGTTCTATTCCCAGAAAATGTGGTGGTATATAGTGATTCCTTGCGAATGTAGGCACCTGGAAAGTGTCCATCAGTGCTTTTTATGCTACAGAGGTTCCCAACAGTAATGGCTGTGGTGAGACCTCCACAAATTGCTCCATGAAATAATATTGACTTCACAGCACCTGCACTTAAAAACTTAGCTGATGTGCACACTGATCTACTAGACAGTTTGAGATTTCAGATGTCTGGGTCTGGAACCTTTGGGATCACAAACCTGTGAATTAGATCATTCATCTGCGAGGGACGAACAGACTTTTAGAAAACAATGTTGACGGGAATTAGCAGGCTAGGGAAATAGCAGACTCTAGAGTATGTCACTGACAGTTTACTTCTGCATTTGCAGATAAAGGTAGTAGTACACATACGCAGTACCTCAAGCTGTGACTGCTCTTCTGTAAAGGGTTTTAAGACCACACTTTATTTTCAGGAGAGAATCATAAAATGAATCAATTTATTATTTTTTCCCCCATTTTTTGGCAAGGACCACACCGGTAGAAGGCTAAACACCTGTCCTAGCCTGGCACAGACACACACAGGGCTGCATTTGCTCTGCAAAGAGAGAGCGTCCATCTCCAGCCTGGGCTGTCTGGCACATTTCGCATATATTAATTCTACAGAAAAAAAAACCCCAACATGAATTCTGCTTTTTAAAAGAAGATGTCTAATTAGCTACTGGCTGCTATTTTTCTCTTCGATATGCTTTTGGGAGACTAAAGATAATGAAGAATTGCTGAATCCCCTTCATCCCAAAGAACATTCATTCCAATAGTTTAGATCCAACACCATAATCCACAACATAGTGCTGGATGCTCTCCTGCTTTCAAGTATAATCTCCAGTTCTCTTGTGGGGGAAGGGAGAGGTGGTTTGTTTTTGCACATCCACGTCAGCTTTGATTCATACATAATTTATAGTGTGCTTTCTACTCTTCAGTTAACTTGCCTTTGTGAATATTCTACAAAGTGAACAGTTTGTAAGTCAGATATACAAACTTTGAAGAGTTCTACTTTTTTGAATTATTTGATGGATTACATGTATTTTCATAATAAGATGTGGTGCGGACATTGTCGCAGACCATGCTTAATGGATTGGAAGCAGGAAGTTTATACTCCCGCTGTGAACATAAGCATCTGCTGTGTTTGCAGGCTCCTCATCAGAAAAATCAACTGAAGCAAAATATATGTTGCCAAAAAGGAAAGTTGTTGGCTGACAGTCGGCTGTTGTATCACCGTGGGAGGAAAGGTGGCACTGTTCTGCACCCCCGCCATTGCAGTGGAGGCAGGGAGCCTAAAGATCTCTGTAGAAATGTCCTTAAGCTGATCTGTCTTCCTGCAGAGCTCCAGTTCACTCTCTTTCTCAATTACTTTTATTCAGTCCTTTTCTGCCTCTGCCAGACACCTTTCTTCTTTGAAAACCCAGGGATGAGAAATTGCTCTCCATTGTAACTGGAAAGTTAAGGGAGATGTCCCAAGGGTGGCTTCACACCTCTACTTTAGCTGCCTTTAGTTGAAATCATCGAGTCAGTTTTTGTCATTTTTTTTTTTTTTTAATCATACAGCCCTGACCTAGTCCTCCAGAATGTGGGTAGAACTCTTCAAATCACACTATATAAAATTTCTCTGTAATTGAACTGCGCTATTGAAATTGAAACTCAGATGCTAATTGCACTGAGATATCTGAGTCTAGAAGAATATTCTTTTTCTTAACAAGTTCTGGCTGTTTGATCTCTGCAAGACAAGTGATGAAACCCCACTATCACAGCGGTGATGGTAGATCGCTCTACCAAAAGGACATCTCTTCACTAGAATTATTTTTATGAGCACTTTCAACTGTTGTCCCATATGTTGAGCACACTTGGGGGCGGCTTGGCTGTGCAATGGGGCTTTTCATGCCAGATGAAATGGCAGATCTCTTAGGAGTGAATTATTCATACTCATGTCACGACCTTTCATTAATATACTCGTTTTCAAAAATAAAGTTTAATCCTTTTTAATAAGTCACTCTTCTTTTTTGTGAACATCTTTTTCTTCTAACTCAGGAACAGACATATCCTAAAACTTGAATGTAAGTTCATGATAAGAGTCTCTATTCTTTCAATCATTCCCCAACCTTTTTTGTTAATAAGCTCAGGAAATTAAGAAAAATTCCTATATTCCTTTCGCAAAACACAACAGTAATTTCATCTTCCATGGAAGAAAGTCACTGTAATTAAAGTTACTATGTAATTAAACTTTTTACCATATCCTACTAATTACATGACACTTCCTTTAGGGAAATTATTTCCGAATTCCTGTATCATATCAGAAGAAATGTAAGGTATAATAATACTGATGTATTTTTCTGGATATTTCTCCTCTCATACAACTAAGATCTGTTTCTTTTCCAAATTTCTCTCAGCTATTAAATATTCAAGAACTCTTACATTCTCATTAGTAAATAATAGATCTTTAAATTTCAGCCTTCTCTAAGAGTATTGCATTTTTCAAATATAAGGATTATCTCAGTATCATGATTTTTAACCCAAATTTGGATTACTTGTAAGCTTCTCAGTGCAGCACAAAGCTTTGCTTACATCCCCTTGTTTTTTCTTGCATTTACATTTGCAAACAACAGGTTTGTAAATCACTTTCTCATCCCCCAGTGTGCAGAGTATTTTTTAAATTATTGCCAATGCATCTTGGGTTTCATCTAATTAAACCATACTCCACTGATGGATGTATTTCTGTCTTATTTTTCCTTGCACAACAATATTCTTTTCTTTACTAGGCTTTCCAGGTCACCTTCCCCTAGTATTCTTAAAATCCTGCAAAAATTTTGGAAAAATAGTAGAACAATTTACCCTGAGAGTCCTCGTTCATTATTTCAGATCAGGTCTGATCTTGTGCCCAGTGAAACCAATAGAATGATGCCTCATGATTTTTGGTTAAACCTTTTGATTAAACCCAAGGCATCAAACTTGGTTGTTCTCAACCTTCGATCAAGGTTTCCTCTTTCTTCTCCTCTTCAACAGCTTAAGCACGAAAAGGGGCCAACAGAAAGGATTTTAATATGGCTGATCTTTCAATGAGACAGAAGAGAGGAAGAGAAACAAAATTGTATAGGTTAGAGGTAAAGACCTGGAGACTGTTCCTCTCTACCACTGCAAATGCAGCCTACCCTTTTTCATAGAGCCCACACTCTGAAAACTCTCTTGGTTTGAGAATCAAGTGTTGCTTTTCTCATGCGTTCTTCCTGGATATCACTAATCATGCAGGTGAAACAAAAGACCTTCCCACCCTCCTGAGATGTGAATGCATGCACATCCCACCTCTAAAGACCTTTGAGACACAATCTGTAATAAAAAGTGATTATTCTACCTCTTTCTTACTTTTATAAATCAAAATGGTTAAATGCATATGGTTTCTACCCATCATCACATCCTGAATTTAAATACAGATTTTGTGGCTCTCCAGAAAGAGAACCACATCATTTCTTAGGGACTTATTCCATTCACAACTGTTATTTTATCTTACTGAAGGAAGCAGAGCTAGTTCTTGGTTCTGGCTGCTTATGGAAAAGGTGGTTGGGTTCAGAAAGGGGAACTTGGTTATCACAGTACTGAATTTTCAGGTACTTATCTGTAAGCCACCTTCCTCCTTAGTACATTTCTTTGTATACAAGGTGAGGGTATTATTAGACATGCAGGAGTCACAGAGGTGTGCTGTGCAGACAACTCTTAAACCTAACTATTAGGATACTTTAAGGGAAGGTTTAAACTCTTTGCCCTCCCAGCAATCCTAAATGGAGCTTCTTCTGCGAATTCATGCCTTGTAGCGTTCCCTAATCCCCCTGTCAGGATTCAGGGACAAAACCATTATTGGGGAATTGGGGAAAAGGCAAAGCAAAAAAAACCAGACACATGGAAAGGAAAAAAAACCTGCACATCATGTTGTGCTTTGGTGATAAACTTCTACCCTTTTGTCTGGGCTAACATCAAGACCTCTAAGACCTACATGGGCTAAGCGTTTACATGCCATAAGGGTTTGGATCAGGCAGATCCAAAGACAAGTGTGTCTGCGTCTTGCACAATTTGTGTGTCCTAGCCCCTCTCCTGATGATTAAACTACTCTTCTACTCTGGTGAAAGTAGGAAGCTTTCAGTTCCAATTTCAACTCCTAGTATACCCAGAAGCAAGCTTTCCTTGCAGGAGTGGCAAGGATCATTGAGTGAAAGCATCTTTCTCAGAAGGTAAAGTTAGGAATGCCAATTCCCCCAGACCATGGTCATCTTGATCACCTAGATGGGAGGTACATTGCTTTCCCTTCTAGTCATCTTCTGTGAGGACCTTCTTCCAGTTTTTGGTACACAAGGTCTAAACATATGAGACTACGTAAGCTTCTGGTTATGGAGGCATCCCTCTGTACATGCCAAAACCACAGTGGAGGACAGACACCTAGGCCATCTGTCAGCTTAAGGCCATGTCAGGCAGTGGTTCAAACTGAGAGAGATGGGATTTTGTCTGGGGGATCTCCAGGATGGTTGAGAGCAAAAACTCTAAAAAGTCTTTCCTAGTTCAGACACCTGAATTCTTAATTTGAGTCAAATATGTTGTTCACATGTCCAGAATCTTGCACTGGGCATTTAATTACCTCTGGTACGTAGCCAAAAAATGAGGTCCCAAAATCTTTATTTGGGCAAATTGCTTTCAAATGTACTCAGCATGTACTTCTACATTTCACATTTTGGTTATATACCTGTGAAAAAAATTCATTAATCTTTCTTTAAGTCTCCTGTTTTGAAAACCTTGTAGTAAAGCTTACATGGCTCAAAAGCTTCAGTGATTTAGAAAAGAAAGCAAAAGGACTAGAAAATTCCTTGAAGCAGAATTGTTCCTGGTGTCAAGATATCATGAAGTATAAATATCAGCACAAGGATTTGCTTTATTTATATACGCATTTGAAACAGACAAGGAGATACATTCCTGTAGGAACCTGTGATATTTGTCCTAAATCCTGTGCCTCTCGTTTTTCATGTACTATTCCCTTTTACACTTGATTTATTTGATTCAATATTCACTTGATCTTTTTGCACTGACTATGCACATAGTGCCCTAATATTAATTTTGGCATGATTTGGCATATCAAGTAGTAATGAGCAGATGTCAAAAGTTTCATATAAGGATCTGCAGTCTATTCCCTATACCCTGCAGATATTCCTTTCTTTTCACAAGTGTTAGAAAGCTAGCTTAGCCAACCATATAAAGCACCATCCTCAGGTAAAAAAAATAAATTGTAACACTTGATCTTTTCAGAACTGACAGATTTGGATCTCTGGTGGAACCTAATTAATGAACCAGTTGAAAAAAAAAACTTGATTAAACAAAACATCCTTGCATCCTCCTCTGAAGATAACCAGCTTGATTCACCAACGATTGCTTTATAAATGAGTATATGAATATTAATATTCATGTGTTTTGTTGATGAAGCTATTCACACCTTTTCAGAACTCTGCGGTTTTAAAAATATACTCCCTTCTGCAACTTCTTTGGAGTCTGTCTTCTTAATAAAGAGCACATTTAAAGCCTGCTCCTTCAATGTGTTGAGTGCTCTACTTCAGTCCTGAGTGCCCTTGGATGGGTAACCTTGGGGACATTTTGTGGAGTGGTGTTCGTGCCTGGCACAACAACACAACATCCAGTTTCTTTGCTCTAATCCTTTGGTCCTTCTGCTACTTTAATAGTTGGTTTATTTTAGCTTAGACAACACTGCTTCAAATAACTCACCTTTTATGAATTTCATTTTCCCTGTCAAAACTATAGAGAAATGGCATCAGATATTATTCATTGTAGAGGTAGGTGTTAAAAAGTTCATCCTCAGCTTAGCAGGAGTGGCTGAGCCTCCCATCTGCCATGGGGTCTTTTAAGCTAGGAGCATGGCAGACCCTTCATGGAAGACACTTTTACAGTTAAATCAAAGTACAAAATTAAGAGACTGCATTTTTAGGAACTGTGACTGAACTGTATCTCCTGCTTAATTTCCCAAAAAGACTGTAGACTCAGCAGCAGATGCAGCTACTACTTTCTCTTGGGATCTTTTCTCAAAGTTACAAGTATGATTCCCAAATCTAAATAACTGAAATGAGAGTCCTGTCTTTATAAGTTTTAGAAACGCAAAGCATGCTCACAGTTAATCTCTGTCCTGAGAGGGTGGTGTTGCAAGGTTGCTGTTACAGATTTACAGATCTAAACCCAGTATTAGGATAGTACAGCCATGGAGCTGAAACAGTGCTGGTATGGGCATACAAGGGTTCCTTGAGATCCCATGAGTGTTTACCACAGGACTTTGACTGGGGGAGCCATTAGCTGTCCCTTCCTACCACACTGTGCCACAGCTTTCACCAGTTCTCTGCATCTGCTGGAAGACTGGAGAGAAACTGCAGTGCTCTCCTCAAAGCTGCAACAGGGCAATAAATGGAAGAGAAGAATTGAAACCTCTGCATAACCAGTCCCTGAGTCCCTGACAGTATGAACACAGACTGTAGAAAAATTCTGTGAAAGTAATTTTCTCTTGGTTTGTCTCCATCTGTGGGACTTACACTTGACTGCTGGATTCTGGTTTCCAGGAGAAAAAACAACTGTACTGAACAGTGGAAGCAGTGCTTTCTGGCTTTTACAGCAATGAGTCCAAACTCCCAAGCTTGTCCAAGCTCCTAAACTCATCCTTGTCTTTGGATGATGTCTTGTCTTGTTTGTCTATAGCAAGAAAAGGGCTATCAGCATGTTTTCAGTTTTGTGTTTTGGGTAAGGAAACAGCATTTTTGGGGCATGGATAGCTGGATAGATGGCCAGATGTATTCTGTAGTGAGTTAGGTTTTCGTGAGTTTTTGTGCTGGTTCGGGCTATCTGAGGACATTTTTCTAAAATGTGAGCACCTCTTTGAAGTGGCCCGAGTCCATCAACTCATTTTGTAGGGGATCTGTTTGCCAAAAAGCTGTCAGGTGATAATACCTACAGCCTCTCTGGCTGAGCTTGAAATGGTGACCTGGTGAGCTGGCTGCAAACCATTGGTTTGTTCTTCCAGGCAGCGATAATTCTGTGAGATCAGCACAAGCCTGCAGGGTCCTGGTG
This sequence comes from Thinocorus orbignyianus, assembly GCA_013400375.1. NCBI lineage: Eukaryota > Metazoa > Chordata > Aves > Ciconiiformes > Thinocoridae > Thinocorus > Thinocorus orbignyianus. The sequence continues at coordinate 1,321,156 of VXBW01003700.1, forward strand.
CTGTGCTCATTTCAGCTCACAAAGTGATGCCCAGATTGATGAGGCAGGATCTGCAGCACCCACACCGAGGGACATCTGGTTACTTGCTATCTTTTAAATGTAAGTGCACTTCAAAAAAGAAAACAAGAAAACCTAAGAACCCACAGCTTCAACCAGTAGGCACACAAACATCCATGAGAAACATAATGTTTCACAACCGAACAGCTTCAGTTTTAATTTAATTTTACAGCTTTATTAGCCTGAGTAATCGTCTCCCAGGAAAGCTTCTCAGGACTCATGGCCCGGCAGGAAGAAAACCAAAGAGAACAAAACATTAGCCAAATGTGCATTGGTGAAGACTAATCCTGTCTTGGCAATGAGAAGGAACAGATGACTCAGAAGTCTTTTCCATCTCAGGCCATGGTGTTTCAATAACAGCACTGTGCTAACACTTGGCTTCATCCAAAAAATGGTCCCAAATTTCTAAGCATATCAAAACACAATGGAAGAACTGAGTTACGGACAAAATACTGGATTACCAGATCTTTGCATTGAAGGTGAAAGGTTAACTCCAACGTGTCTTAGGTTGAGTTCTTCACTTCTTATCCCCAGAGTAGCTTACAAAAATAATTTAATATATGAGGAAAGAAGAAAATGTATAATGCAAGATCAGAATGCCCCAGCTAGGTCATCAGAAGAGTTTAAACTTTTAAATCCACAGCTTGAGATATTACAGCTTGAGTAAATGGAATTCCTGAGGCAAGAGAAGGCCCCTGTCTTATAGGTGAGATTGTAATGAGTTGCATGTTGCATTTGTACACAAACAAACAAGAGTAAGGTTTTTTCTAATTTCTAACTCAAAACAGATAAGCTGTTTGTGAGGTGAAGTGGCTGGGGAATTGATGTATTCTATGTTTCATTCCTGGATGTTTTCCAGTGGCTTGCTTCGGGACTAAAAAGGGGGAATGAAATACTTTGGATACAAACAGGCTCTTATTTGTCACCAGAAGTTGGAGTGAAAAGTACTCAGTACTAGAAGACATGCAAAAAAGTATAACTTCCCTACTGTTCATGTACGGAGGAGAATGTGACAAACAAGTATTCATTAGCAGTGTTTCTTGGGCAAAAAATAGGTGCAATATTTGCAGAATATGAGATTCAGAAAGTGAAAAGAAATGACCAACTGCCGTTATGTTTAGGTTCATGGACCAAATCTGGGATATGTCTAAACTGACTCTGTCATCTAAGAAGTCCCTCCTCTGACCTCAGAGCAGATTCTGAAAAGCTCCCTAAATCTGTTACTGGATTTGATGGTAGGAAGGGACCCCAATTTTGAGAAATGGTCTGCCTTGGATAATTAATACTGAGAATCAGAAGCAAGGGTAAATAAGCAGGGTGTGTTGAGCTTTGAAATGGTGGTACTGCGGTCCTCAGCATCGTAAGCTGCAGCTTGTCTTGTTGATAGAGCTTATATAAGTATTTTAAACTTTCAAAAACTATGCTGTGTCTTCCTGCTTTCTAAAGGGATCCACCAGCATTTTCCAAAGTTTGATTAAACCAGAAGGGAATGCAATGGTCAAACCACAGCCCATGTGTAAAGGATACTGGGGTACATTCGTGTACAGCAGTAGATTCACTGTTTGCATATAATACAAAATCTGTAACAGCACTCACATTTGAATCTACAACGGAAAAAAATCATGTACAGTCATGGCTCACAACTTCAATTACTTCACTATCTTGACACCATTAAGCCAAACACTGCCCATTAGCATGTTTTTCAGGAAAACAAGAGAGCCTGTAAGATGTTTTTCTTTCAGAATAAATTGCTGGTTACCGTGAATTCCAAGTATTCCCTCCCTGTCTGCTGTGCTAGCCCTGAGTTTACATATTACAGAACACTTTCTTCTTCTCCAAATTAATTGCAAAACTCAGTCTTTGGAATACTGACAACTATAAAAACCTAAAACTACAGATGGCACAATTAGAACACGAAGGATGTGATGACAGGCTGAAAAATGGACAAACTAAGCAAATTTGCCCTAGAAATGTCTGAGGAAGCATCCTTAAAGTAACAGGAAAATTTTGTCTTTGCTTTGCCTCCACATAAATATTTTTTTTTCTCTACTACATTAAAAAAGGAAGATTTATATTGATAAAAGGTTAACAAACAGTGTCTTCTGAGACCAGAAGAGTAGTTTTCTGTCAAAACACTCAATGGAAGAAATACACTGGAGTAATTTTTATTTATGAATGAAGTCTTTTCAACAATTTTTGGCTCTAACTTGCGAGTGCTACCCTCTTGAGAGAGTAAGAGTGTGGCAGTGAGGTTTTCTCTGTGTATATGCAGAGTCCTATTTGACTAACGCTGGAAAATAGATCTACTTGTCCTGTAGTGCTAGCAATCATGGGAGATGGAAACGGCTTTCATTTTGGTTTGTGTGTCATTGATTGGAATCTTAATTAAGATATAAGATCAGATAACTTTGGGACATAAGTCACCAGGATGGAGAGAGTGATGAGTTTATGTTTGAAGATGAAATTATAAGTAAACTGAAGAAAGGGAAGGCAAACCCGTTAAGGGGAGACCTTAGAGCAGTCTTCCGGTATCTGAAGGGAGCTACAGGAGAGCTGGAGAGGGACTTTGTCAGGAAGTGAAGTGATAGGACAAGGGGTAACGGTTTTAAATTGGAAGAGGGAAGATTTAGATTAGATATTAGGAAGAAATTCTTCCCTGTGAGGGTGGTGGTGCACTAGAACAGGTTGCCCAAAGAAGTTGTGCAAGCCCCATCCGCAGGAGTGTTCAAAACCAGGCTGCATTGGGCTTGGAGCAACCTGGTCTAGGGAGAGGTGTCCCTGCCCATGGCAGGGGGGTTGGAACTTGATGATCTTTAAGGTCCCTTCCAACTGTAACCATTCTATGATTCTATGAAAAAGCAAATTTGACGGAGAATCAGAGAAAACAGCAACTCCAAAGACACTGGTGGGGAAAAAAAGAAAAAAAGTCCATAGCACACCAGCTGTCTCAAAACCAGCTCAAACACACCCAGGTTATAAACTCTCTTTCTGTGTCAAGTCCATATCAGCAAAGATTTACTGGAAAGGCTGATTTCTGAGACAGAGAGGGGCAAAAAATTTAGGATTCATCATGCCTAAATCCATGTGGTGATGGGCATTTTTGGTAACAACCAGCCTAACTTTAAGATTGCAGAGGCTGTTCACAGAAGTTGCTGACAGCATCCTGCAACCCCTGGTGGAGCAGAATTAGATCTAGCATGAGTACAATGGGCTTCAACACCTAACAGCCAGCTCTAGAAGAAAAAAATCAATACTAATACTAATGAGAAACATTCAACCAGCCACTATCTTCAAGTTCATGAGCAGAAACCAAGGCAGATTAAGTTTTAAAAATAAATAAATGTTTCAGTAAGTTAATTAATTTTCAGCTGTGAAAATGAAAAACACATAGTGACTTATGGTTTCTAACTTAATATTACTGTCCAGAAAAAGAAAAACCCAAACCAAACATCAATCTGAAATGCTATCTGTCACAGTAGAATATGTCACAAGTCAGGTCTTCGTAACTTCAATAAGTTATTCTTGGAATCTGAATGGAAGTGGTGAAAAAAAGATTTTCTGAAACACAAGGAATGTAGCTGAAGTGGGAGTTTTAATGAGAGGAAGTTCTGGCATTTCAGTCATCTGCTTCAAAAGCGGCTTGGCAGAGCCTTAAAAAGCCTTCATTAAAGTGTCCATCAGCTGTACTAAGGTTTTCAACATAGTCCATATTTTCATAACGGTATATGACTGAAAGGCGAAAGGGACTTGTGAGCAGCAGGTCCCATCTGTGTGAGTGGAAAGGAGGCATATGCCAAGTGATTCCCTCTTTTGAAGCTCTGTAATTCTTCACAGGAAAAGCATTATTCCCTCCAGTCAACTGGGGACATTGAAAAGTCCTATAGAAATGTGGGTTTTTTTTCTAGTCAGATTAAAGCTAGATTATATATATATTTAAAGATTCTATTAATTTAAAAGATGATGAGACTTTATTTGACTCTGAATAAAATTTGTCATTCCAACTTGGAGTTGTAGAAACACCTTAAGAAATTATTTATCTCTCTACCTCTCTCTTTCCTTTTTAGTGGAAGTTATTTTTAAGCAAAGGTGATACTTTGAACAAAATACAAAGAAAAAGCTTGTTTTAAAAAAAAAAGATCATAAAAGCCCATACTGACATTTTATAAATGAAGCAATGTACCTGCAGAGAGGAGGAGAATGTGGTGCAAGCCAGTCCAAAGAACGAATATAATGAAGAAAAAGAAACTTTTGATAAATTGCTTGTACAATGAAATGAGAAACTGAGCTCCAAGACTTCCCACCATCACTCTTGAGAGGACTTCTTATTCATAGACTACTTAAATTCAGCAGTACATGAGGCATGTACCTGAACATTGATAGAAATGTCCTTTTCAATATGAGTGGATCAGCATCATAAGTCAGGGTCCCTTTGGTGAGTCAGGAATCCAAACAGTTTATTTTGTCTGCTGGATCTTGTCATGTAACATTTGTGCCTTAGATCTGCTATTCCCAAATGAATCAGGTAAGTTCCCAGATGTTCCTAAGTTTATATTTAATCAACCATTTCTATTTCTTTTTTCAGTAACGCAGAAAAAATAAGATGCATCAACGTTACACAAGCACAACTTGTTTCTTCACTTTGATACTTAGAAATGAAAATGATTTTTAATTATTTCCAATCAACAGCAGCATAAGAAATGCCATGTGGTCAGCAGACTTCAGCAACTCTCACAGTACGCACAAAAATGCCCAGGAAATTTAGGTCAAGGTAGAGGGCAAAAAGATAAGGTACTAAAAACAAATCTCAGAAAGGTTGGTTGTAACAGAACAATATTTTTAGAAATGTAGGAAATGAAAAAGAACTGCTCTCCCTCCTTTCTGTATTCCTGTCTGCAAGTAAGCTGATCAAACCAGCCCTAGGAACATCCTAAAATCATAGACAAATGGACTTTCCTACTATTGCTGGAGTTGGAGAGGCTCCTGGCATAGTCACTCAAGTTCAATCTCTTCTTGAATTTCAAGATGAAAAAATCTTATGCAAAAGAAGGCATCCTTCCTATTCTAGAAGAATAAGTCCAGGGACCACCATCCAGCATGGACATGATTGTCTCCTCCTCTGCCCCTAAAGTAAATCCTTATTCTCTTCTCTGGAAGGGCTTTCCAAAGGACAGATGGGATTTCTGTCACTCATTCTGGAAAAAGAACCAATAAAATGTCAAGAATATGAAGTCTGAGCTTTCTTTAGCTGCTCTTAAAGGGCTGTAAACCTGGAAACTGAAATACCAGGAGGCCCTAGTACTCAGAAGTCTTCAGGCTGCAGATCCCAGTTCACCTGGAATCTTTTTTTTTTACTCCCATATATTTGATCAAGAAACAAAAACCAATACCATCTCTCACAGCCACACAAATCTGGTAAGAGTTTTAACTGTCCAGATTTCGATTTCACATTCCTCAGTTTTACAGCAACTGCTGTTCACAGGCCTGCAGTGTTTTCCGTCATTCTACAGCCCATAAGCAATGAAGAACAACTTTGCTGATTTTTCGGATAGGGAATTCAAAAGGAAAATTAATTTTCCTATGTCATCCTATGAATAAGTGGCAAAATTCAGAACTGTAAGCTGTTTTTCTGAGTCCTGAACAGCAGCTGAAATATGGTTTTATCCCCACCAATAAAACCAGCAATTAAATGTTTCAATATATTTTTTTTGGAAAAGTTGAGGTATTTCCCTACTACACAGGAATTTTTTTATAATTTTATTTGATTTTGATCACTGAAAACATATTTTCCTATTAAAAAAAAATATATTCCAGTGGGAAACATTAGCCTAACCTGTTTCTAGTTCCTGGCCAAACCTCAGAGCTGACAGATCACAAATCTTCAGCGCTGAGACAGGGATTTCCTTTCAGATTATTATTTTAATAAGCCACTAGCAATGGATCTACTTATTCTGGAGCTTTAGTCAATCGGTGTCAAGGGCTGGGATTTATTAACTGCCCACTTATGCAAAAATGGGTTTCTGCATTCAAAAGCTCTGCAGTAGAAGAGAGCACCTGAGCTGAGTTCCTTTATCTTCACATTCAAATATTCCCCAATGAACCAGAAAGGCTAACAGCAAAGTGTGTGTGTGTGTGCTATTTGACTTACGTTGAGCCCAGTCAGGGACAAAATAAAACCTGTATGCAGCTTCCACTAAGGAAAAGAAAAAAACCCTGAAACCATAGTCAATGGAACAGTAATTTTCAGCCTTGCTAATTGTGGATGATACCAGCGTCAGATAAATCCTCACCTCAACTAGGTGAGGTAGAGCTAAATTGTGTTATTTTTTAATACAAACGGAAGCTCATAGAAATGAACATGCATAAACTTCCAGTGCAGTTAATTAAACATCCTCCTCCAGCTTTCGTAATTTCTTTGAGTGTGATGAAGCACCAGTCTCCAGGTTCCAATTAACCCGTGATGATCAGGGATGTGACAGTATGAGAAACTTTATCTCAGGCCAGTGACCACTAGCCCCACTCTCTCTCAGAACAGATGGCAGTCTGTTTTTGCTTCATTGACCAAAATTAATACTATTTTCATTTGCTGTCCTCCTGACAATGTTAAACTATCTCACAACACTTTGAGACAATGATGATGCAGCCATAATGAACCTATTGAGAGAATTAAACCCTGCATGGAAACCAATTAATTTTTTGCTTTTCATCCCAACTGCTTCTATCAGAGACATAAATATTAAATATTGCCCATTCTGTGCATAATGAAGTAATGCCTTTAAAAAATCCTACAAAACTACGTGGGAAGACAATTGTAAACTACTGTTTTGTGATTTGAAACACTGTAAAGTGGAGTTTGCCCTTCCCTGAGAGAGGGAAGACGGGAAGCTCCCTTGTGCTCCTGACTAGTTTAGGAGCCTAAGCCAGGAGAGAGGTTTAGATGAATGCAGTGACAGGACACAGGTATGATGCCATCCAACCAGGGGACGCAGGAGCGGTTGACTTCTGCAGTGGAAACACTGCAAGACCATCTCACAATGAGAAATAAAAGCTCTCCTGTTCTTATGACATGGGGACATGCTACCTCTGTGCAGTAATACATAAGGGATTGTAGAGTTGTAGGTTAACTCAGGTTGGAAGGGACCTCAAAAGGTCTCGTCTGACCTCCTGCTAAAGGAAGAGTCAGCTATGGCTCAGATCAGGTATCTGGCACAGTCTTGAAAATCTTTCAGAGCAGAGATAACAAAAACTCTCTCAGCAACCTGTTGTACTGCTCAGCTGTCCTCACAGTGAAAAGTTATTCCTTCCACCCAGCCATCTCTCTCCTTTCAACTTATGCTCATTGTCTCTCATCCTCACATCATCTAGCACTGAAGAGCATGGCTCCATCTTCTTGATGACTTCCCTATAGATACTTGGGGCTGCTTTTAGGTCCCCCTGAAGCCATCCCTTCACCAGCTGAAAAAGCTTTATTCACTCAGCTTCTGCTCACTGGGCAAGTACTCCATCAAAGTGGCTCACCTCTCAGCTTGCCCTAGTTTGTCTATGTTCTTCTTGTACTTGGGGGGGGGAAACAGAGCTGTGATTGAACATGTGTTTAAGTGTAGGACTTAAGCATAGGTGGTCTAAGGCCATAATTTCCCTTACTTAAAACTAGATGTGTAGAAGTATGCTGTAAACCACCCATCTGCTGACCTCTGTGCCAGCATCTGCTTCACTTCACAGATTTTAAAGGTGAGCACTAATCTGGTCTGATGCTCTGTGCAAAGATGGTCCAGAGACACCTATTGAATCACTGCATAAGCCCCAAGCAGTTTACAGTCGGTGCATAGGAATAACAGCTTAGTTTTTTTCAGTTACCAGTAAGACTACAGAATATCACATATCCTGAGTAAAACATAAAGGTATGGAGAGTATGAGAGATGGGTAATTGTTGCTTGTGCTTCTTTGGAATGTTCACATTTGGCTTTCAAAGCAGCTGTTCAACTATTTATGTTTAAAATAAAAGACCATCTGGTTCCAGCTCTGGCACATCTGGATGGTATATGTGAGGGACAGTTTCCACGTTTCCATGGCATCATCCCCTGTTTCCATATTTTCCAGTACCTCATAACTTTCTGGTTGAGTATTAAAACGCAGAGCAGGAGAGGGCAGGATCGCAACACTTCGCTGCTTTCTGTATGAAATTTGGGTAGTAACTCAAACACATTCACTTGCGTAAATGAGGGCAGCAACCAAGCTGATATGATGGTTGTTGTTATGCCTAGTGACAGCAGATCTTCAGGCCTCTAAGATGTCAAACCCAAGTTGTGATCATCAGACCACATCTGTATTTTGTCAGAGATGCTCATTCCTCACACTGGATCATGTATTAGTTGTGGATCATGTGATAACTGGCCACAAAGCAAGAAAAAGAGGAAAATGGAAGGGAATATAAACCATCCTCAAATGCTGAGTTTAAAAGAAATAGATTGCTAAAGATCAGGTCCATATCCTTATGGTCTTATTTACTGACAGGGTACCACTAACATTGATGCAACTTCTAACAAAGGGATGAGAATTTAATTAAACAAAAATTCCTGTATTTATGAGAAAGGAATACATGAAAGGAATGGCCAAATTCTTCCTTGATGAAATTTTTATCTTTTGCTGTCACTCTCTTCTCCATCTTAGCTAAGCTTGAACCAGCATCCTTCTCCATCTACAGATTTTGTGTGGGATAAACAGGCTTTAAGAAGCCAACTCATAATCTGGAATTTTGAAATCTTTTCTTGGTCCTTTGAAAAGAAACAATTTGCTCTTTGAGTCTAAGATGTATCTGGCAGCCCTATGAGATACAAAAGTCTCAAAGCAAATCACTACTTTTAATGGAATTTTTCCTCTCTCTTCCTCAGCATCTTCCTAAGGAAACACATTCTGTTTAATTTTTCTGTTACTTCACAAACTCAAGCCCCAGTATTTTATACACCCTAATGCCTGAGAACTTGGGAAAAAACCCCATAGGATTCAGGGTTCCATGATGAAAATCTGCCAAGAGAAAAGAAGTGTATAAAATATCAAATCCAAGCCTGCAAGCTGTTCTCTAATCTGATTTTCTGGAAGAACTGCTATAGAGAAATCACAGCACACAAGTGATTCCTCTTTAGATGGACTCAATATTTGATTCATGATAGATTGTACTGATACCTTCAGGAACTGTCACACGCAAAGCTCGTGCAAGTGAGTACTGTTACATGCACAACTGCTTGTGGGAAGAGTGATGCTGGCAGTAGAGCATGTGGAGTACCCAACAGACCTACAATGTCACTACCACAACCCACACATACCTTGAAGCATTGAACTGAATCTAGTCTGGGTGCAATAAGGGAATCATCTTTGAGGTGCTCATTAGGTAAGTAAGTGTAAACTCATCTCTTGGAGATGCTGCTCATCACTGTGACACTAAGAGAAAAGGGCTGTTGTTTGAATTGGACCTGTCGCTGCCTAGAGAGATATTTGTGGGACCCAGAGGAAGGATCCTGAGTAAAAAGTCCTAATCTATGACCCTCTCTAACTATCATGAAATAAACCAGTCAACTCAGTTCAGAACCTTTTACAGAATGACCTGTTTAGGGAAATCTTTCTGTAGCAACAAGTAGTAGATAAACAGAAAAATGAAAACAAAGTAAAAAATCCCAGAGTTTAATGGCTGAGTTCAGATACACCAAAGCAATAACCACTTCACTCCAATTATAAACCAGTTAGTATATGGTCCTGTGCCGGGAATACTAGACAGTGGTGTAGAACCAACGTATACCTAAGAAATAAATGTTCAAATCCCATCAGTAACCAATCTCAGCAGTAATTGCTTTACTGAGCAATTTTCTGCTAGTCAAATGTCCCTAGGCATGCCATAAAGGAAGCAGTTGTTTTCCCCAAGATTTTCTTCTGTTTGATGATATCATCAAATACCACCTTTTCTACAGTAATGACTCCTTTTCCTATTAATATAACATACAATGCTGGAAAAAAATTATCCACCATCCTGTAGTAGATTTTTGCCTCATGAACACAGAATAACTCAGGACAATCATTTGATTAGAAAGACATTGAGATGCATGCATCTTTGGCCATAGTTTTGGAATCTGGCATTTAAACATCACAAATCTCTTCTTAGACTCTGAAGGACCATTTGTCACTCAGCTCTGATCAGCCTGGCAAAAGAAGAGAAAACTCCAGGTCACAACAAGCAGCAGTATTTTAAAACACTAAGCATTAAGTTGAAGACAAACAAGGGAAATAAATTATTCCATTACTTAATCTAGTTGTCAATCATCTAGTAAAATTTAACATTACCTTGATATTGTCACCACTTTTCTACAATGATCATTTTTGTTAAGAAAGTTGCCTTGAGCCACATCAGGTGGTGACTGAAAATGGCTGTTTAGCATTCTGAAGAGGTGTTCTAAGAAAACATATTGGAAAACACTTGAGCCAACTTTGCAAAAGCAAACCGACCCCACTTAAGCTTCTCTAAGATCCGTTCTTCCTGAGCTCAGAAATGTCACTGTAAACTGCATTTCCTCGTAGGGTAATTGGTAAAGGTTTTCATATTTAGTCAATCATTCATCAGAGAAAAATAAAATGTAAAAATTTGATTTTTATGGAAATTTGCCATTAGTAAATTATGGGGTCCTTTCCTGAGCTACTTTCTTGCTGATACTCAGTTGCCCTGAAATGGATCTGTGTTTTTGGCTTTCAAAATCTGCTTGGTCAGTGCTAGCTTTGGTGTCCCTTTAATCTTCTACTGCATGATGCAAGTGTTGTCTTTCTTGAGCGAGGGGACCCTGTATCCTGAAATGCTGTTGGTAAACATCAGAGTTCAGTCCAAAATGTGATGCTGCCTAGGTTTTTGGCATCTTTTTTAGACAATTGTTGATATTTTGAAATGTCAGTGACAAGTTAGCTACTTAAGGAGAGTAGATTGCTTAGCAAACTACACAGAGCAGGAAGAAACAAATCTGTGAGCCAGGAGGCCTGGGGAGAAATCTATCTTTATTAATAAAGCAATATTTGTAGTGCAAAAAAAGGAGAGCTCCATCTGGAGACTGTGTTTCCAAGGGACTGGGCAGAGCAACACCTATACCTGAGATCAGCTGCTGCGTTAAAATAAAACACTTTACTTTTCAATGACTATTTGAACACCAACAAAAAATGACAAGTTTCATAAGCTCTAACCAGTTTTAGAGATCACTGCTTCTATTACACACTGGAGAAGCCTCAAATATTCAGCAACACAGATTTTGTTTTCCAAATGTATCATACCATCTCATATAATCTCCCTGCAAATCTGACTTGACCTGTAACAGTTAAAGCAACACTGTCCCTAGAAAGAGATAAAAGCCCGTGGAATTGCATGAATAACTTGCATAGATCAAGTATCCCCTTGGGCACAGCAAATGGCCATCTGTGGTTCCAGAAAAAAAAAAAACAAAAAAAACTTTTTACTATTCGTATTTTCTATAGCAACCGAACCCCCAGTGAGAGCAACATAGCATCTATGCACGTGCTCTGTGCACAGTTAGCAATATGCCTTCCTATAAGGGATTTGCAATATACAGGAATGGGAGAGGCAGAAAGGAAATTGTACCTTCCATCATTGAACAGATAGTCACACCAATATCAAGAGACATGCCTGAGATTTCATAAGATGTCTGTAGCACAGCCAGGAATTGCTCTGTATTTATCTCAGTGACAGGCCACAGTATTATCCATAAACCCAACTTTTTCAGGGCTATATTAATACAGAGGCATCTGAATGAGAAATGAGTGCAGCATGTTGATTCTGCAGCTTCAGTTAAGGATTATTCATTTGTTTCCTTTTTCTTTATTGCATTAAGACTACCTTAAGGATGGAGGAGAATATCAAAGAAAACATTTATTGTATTTCAAGGCATAAGAAAAACACTGGTGTGTTCATTTTGGCTGGGATGAAGTTAATTTTCTTCATAGTAGCTTGCATGGGGTTATGTTTTGGATTTGTGCTGAAAATAGTGTTGATAACATGTTTTAGCTGTTGCTGAACAGTGCTTACAGAGTGTGTGAAGGCTGTTTCTGTTCCTCATCCCACCACACTGCTGAATAGGTTGGAGATGAATGAGGAGTTGGGAGGGGACACAGCTGGGACAGCTAACCCCAACTGACCAAAGGGATATTCCATATCGTATGATGTCATGTCAACATATGGGAGAAGAAGAAGGAATGGGAGGATGTTTGGAGCGATGATGTTTGTGTTCCCAAGTAATTGTTAAGCGTGAAGGAGCCCTGCTTTCCTGGAGATGACTGAACACACTCCTGCCCTTGGGAAGTGCTGAATGAATTCTTTATTTTAATTTGCTTGCATGCATGGCTTTTGCTCTACCTCGTGAACTGTCTTTATCTCAACCCATGACTTTTCTGACTTTTACCCTTCTCATTCCCTCCCCCATCCCACCGGGGAGGAGTGAGCAACTGCGTGGAGCTTAGTTGCCAGCTGGGGTTAAACCACAACCATTGACAATACTCCCATTGCATAGATGTAAAAAGGAATCTCAAAGCAATTAGAGGACAATGACAACTATAAATTAATATGTGCACAGCGTATAAATTGATTTTGCTGAAGGCAAGCATAATGGTAAGGAAACCCTTACTGGCAAAGTAGCTTTGAATATTTAGATTAAGTTTATTTCTTGATAAAGATTCCTAGAAAATCCAAGAAACTTTGGCTCTTTTGTTTATACCACACAATCATTTCTATAATTTATTGCTCAGAGTGTATATACTTAGGTGAAGATGAAACATCTTAATTTTATTACTTTGTTACTTGCTGTTAACATCTGAAATGGGTGCTGAGAAAAATCATAGAACGATTTAGGTTGGAAAAAGCCTTTAAGATCATCAGGTCCAACCACTATCCTAACACTGTGAAATCCACTGCTAAACCATGTCCCTCAGCAGCACATAGAATCATAGAATGGTTGGAGTTGGAAGAGACCTTAAAGATCACCGAGTTCCAATCCTCCTGCCATGAGCAGGGACACCTCCCACTAGACCAGGTTGCTCAAAGCCCCATCCAGCCTGGCCTCAAGTGCTTCCAGAGACGGGGCATCCACAACTTCTCTGGGCAACCTGTTCCAGTGCCTTACCACTCTCACAGCAAAGAATTTCTTCCTAATATCTACTCTAAATCTCTCTTCTTCAAGTTTAAAACTCTTCCCCCTCGTCCTATCACTACGCTTCCTGACAGAATCCCTCCTCAGCTCTCCTGTAGCTCCCTTCAGATACTGAAAGGCTGCTATCCGGTCTCCCCAGAGCCTTCTCTTCTCCAAGCTGAACAGCCCCAGCTCTCCCAGCCTGTTGTCATAGGAGAGGTGCTCCAACCCCCTGATCACCTTCGTAGCCCTCTGCTGGACCTGTTAAACTCCTGTGCATCATTGGTAAATGTCCTGTTAGATGCTGAACTCTTTTCTTGAACAACTGAAGGGCATGTTGCATTTAATCTCACAACGGTTTTGGAGTTCACCTTTCTTTCCCCCCTGTAACGCTATTATTTACTTTTCCTTTACCTCGTGCACGTGATTGAAAGACTGCTGAGAACCAACAAGGTTATCAGACTGTACAGTTTTGGTAGTGCTTTTATTGGTACCTGATATACTCCAGAAATCAATATAAAGACTTGACTGTGATATGTTGCAGGACTCCACTGTAAGAGATTAAAGAATGAATAGAGTAATCTCTAAGTACTATTCATGTACACACTGCTTTGTGGGGGCATGGAAAATCTAGTTAAAAGGAATCTTTTTATTTATTTTTTTTAACATAATGATGACAGGAGACAGGTCTCTGGGCAAAGAAAATTTATGACCTCATCCATTTTAGAAGCAAAACAGCAGAGGAAATCCTCTTTCTTTAGAAATGCAAAACATACAAGGATTTGGTTGAAGACAATGAACAATATCAATTCCAAATTCATTTTCCCCACACATTACTATTAAATTATCAATGTATTGCTTAATTTTATGACTTTTTAAATACATTTGAGCATAAGAATCCCCCAAAACCTCTACTGAAGCTATTTATACAGAGATAACACTTTACCTGAATTACTGGAGTTCTAGTAAAGGGAGCCTTTTATATTAAAAGAAATATATAGTGACAATAAAGCATGTGAGAATAGCCACATCTCCAGGGAAGATGGGTTCGATAGCCACATTTTTTCATGGTTATTGTTATCCATTAATCCTTAAGTGAACTGAGCTGTGCACAAAGAATGAGGAAAATGAGTGTTCTTGTGTCTTATTTTAGCAGTTAGGACTTCCCTAGTTCAGGAGAAAAGTGGGAACTGACTGAATGGATATCCACTAGGTGTTTTAGTACTGATAGGGGGGAAAAACATACAGTGTTGCATGTTAATTTGGAGGCTATGTTGAACAGGAAAAAAATCCTCTCTACAAGCAATGTTGTGGTAAAAATACTGGCTCTCCCTGCCATCACTAAGTCTGCAGATACAGGAAGCTTTTGAGAGAATTGAAGAGGCACATTTCTTTTTTATTTTGAAATTCATTGACTATATCAATAACTGAACCTTTCAACACAAGGAGTAACATACATAATAGCAATTTTTATTTTTACCAGGTAAAATGGCACTTTCACAGAAAACATCCTTAAAATACCTCAATACCCAGCACCTGACAACAGCTATTACACGTTTTGAAAGTCTTACACTGAACTCTTAGTGCAACAACAGACATACCTATAAACTGGCCACAATTCCTTTTCAAGATCTTTCTTCCACAGCGGTCTGTAAGTGCCTTTCTCTCTGCACCATCATCACTGCAGCTGTGAAGTCTCAAACTCACTGTGGTAAGGTTAACTGAGGTCTTATGGCTGCCAAGTGCCAAAGTAGCTGGCAGCTTAATACCTCTCCCTGCATTATGCCTTTTTGACCTTGCTGTGGAGAAGGGTGCCTTTTTCCTAGTTTCTGTGAAATAATGATTTTGCATTGAAGGGAGATGTTTCTGCCAGTGAAAAATATATTTCCCCCCACCACCACCACATCTGGCCTTTTGTTTCACTCAACGTCTTGCAGACATGGAAACCAACTCTACATACATTGGAGAAAGTTGGAAACATTTTATGAGACCAGCTGGGAAGAAACACCAAATAAACATTGGGGTTTTTTTCTGGTTTTCTTTCATGTTTTTCTTTTGCAAGAGCTGTTACGAACAAAGAATCATCTATGTCAAAAAGAACAGCACAGCGGTAAAATCATTCCACATTACTTTTTGTATATTGGCTTGCATTTAATTTCAGCTTCTCTGCACACAACATGTGGACTTCTGCAGTTGTTGGATATCTGTGGAGTCTTCTGACACTGGATCAGATATCTTCTTATCTCACACATGCTTTCTTTCTTGTGTTTGCTTGTACTATTTCACTGGATCAATTAATCTTGAATTTTCTGCATATATGATACATTTATATCCAACACATGAAACCTAAATCTGTGGAGAAAATGAAACACTTAGATCCTTTTTCAAGTTATTTGAAATAACTGAATGTTTTTTCTCCTGCTTTTCTCCTGCATCCTCACTCCTTTATTTCTTCTTTCTGCCCACAAAATTGTGGGAATAAACAGGTATCTGAGAAAATTATGGGAGATTGGAGGTTATATTCTCAGCTGATGCAAGTTTTCATGGTCCACTGGATTCTACATCAATATAGAAATATATTTTGGAGTTTTTCAGGCAATATTTCCTGTTTCTGTAAACAGATCACATATTTAAGAGTCAAGCACCCTGAATCACAACAAGAAACAAGGAAAAAGACATGGGACTTGTCGATTTTTTACTGCCACACACCAGTGCCTGCCATGTTAAAGACTATCAGATCCAAACTCTCTGTTCATTCACTGCAGCTATAACATTTTATGTTGTCTCCATGTGGGTAGAGAAGACGCCCTAAGGAGTCAAAGAAGCTGGTTCAGAAAACAAAGTTATTTAGGTCTCCATTATTGTTTCTATTCAAGCTGCAGGAATGACGAGTTAACACCAGAGAACATTCTGCTCCACAGGGGCAATGCATCTTATATTACATTTTGGAAATGCATATGAAAATCATGCTCATGTTTTATAGCAGACCCTGTAAGTGCACTTTTCAGTTTGTGGATTTTTCTGTACAAATGGGTATTAATCGGCACTTCCCAGGAATCGACACAATCCGGTAAAATTGCAACTGAAAGATAATTATACCAGGAGAAAGAGAGCTAGTTGCATTGTAGAAGTGCTCTACCCTGTCACACCACTATTATCAGGGCTGCAAATCATACTTGGAAAGGCCTGGGAAGCTACAGCATACCACAAGGAACCAAGTGTAAACCTAGCAGTCTGCCACTGTGTGAGTGCAGTTTAGCATTAATTTTCATTTTATCCATTGCAAAAAGTGTCTGCCTGGGTAGGGGTTGTGGGGCCTTTTAGCAGAAATGGATATCATTACAAAACCATGTGTCTCTGAGGACATTTCTGCAGCGCCGATAAAGAAATGACACTGTTGTTCCCCAGCTGGTTTTGACCTGTAGTGTTGAGTGAAGGGAAATGTAATATGGGCAGTGACTAGAGAGACATCCTCTCATAAGCATAAAAAGAATAAATAGAAACATTTCCCTCTAGGACCCACAAACCTCTTTTTTGAAACACATGTGCTCCCCACACAGGTCCCTAAGGGTTATCATGGATTTATGCTCCAACATTAAAAAATTTAGTGAGAAAAGGCAGATGAAAGCTAAGTTGAAAGTGCTTGGCAGAGGGAGGTACAATAATAAGACTAAGCAGGATACTGATTTCACTCTGGGGCCATCATATGAGCTGCTGTATACAGAGGGAACCTGGCTTCCTCTGGTGGAACACTGAGCCGGTCATCAAACATTGATTTTATTTTCTTAGTGGGACAGGCAATCCCTAATCACTTTAGACTTGGTTTCACTGTGTACAGTAATAGCTCATCTGCTGTGAAAGCAGGTTGTGCCTTAGGCAAAAGTGATATACAGAGTCCTGAGACCTGTTTCAGCAGTGGGTAAATGTCATGGTAGAGGAATCGATGTAGAGCAAACGAGTTAACACTGTTCCATCTTGCACATTTTCTTTTGGAGGCTGTCCAGAGACTCTTGGCTTTCAGGAAAGTTTTTTCAGGCATTTTTTCAGGCCACTTTCACTAAGGCTAAGCAGACGAGATCACCAGTGTGTTGCAGGAAGCCCCAACATGGATCTGGGTCTAGTTCAGGCTAACTTCTTTGGATTTCCCTTGTTATTTCCAGAAATACACACAGATCCTCATCTCAGAACTAGGTCCACTAAACATGGACTAGAAGTCCACTAAAGCTGACTGCCACGTTTTGCCCTGGGAAGGCATAGACTGATCTCCTTTCCAGGGTTAAACATAAATCCCTACCTTGTCCACTGATCTTGTGTGCATTTCCCAGCTACGCTCATCTTCCTGTTATCTGGGGTTAGAATGTGAATTTAAGAAGCAAAAGAATTTAAATGTGGACCTCTCGTGTTTTGGTAAAATCTCTAAGTAACAAATGATCAGGTGAAGGAGACAGTGGACCTGACCTAATTTCAGATGGGACCTGAAGTAATAAACTTACCATGAGACTACTTTCAAGTCTGAGTCCCGGAGGTGGGAAAGGTATAAGAACATTTTGGGAAGCTTGAAGGGTTTAGATGTGAGATAGACGTGTAATACTTTAAAAAACACACCCTAACATATTCAAAACATGTCTTTAGAGTCTATTAGTGTAATGAACATAAGCACCTAATGGGTTTCAAGTACCCCCAATGTTCAACAGTAGACACAGAGAGGACTGGTGTTAAGGCTTAACCCTACCCAGCAACTAGAACCACACAGCTGCTCCGCTTGCTCACTTCCTCAGTTGCAACGAGAAAGAGAATCAGAAGAGTTAAAATAAGGAAAAACTCCTGGGTTGAGATAAAGACAGTTTGATAGGTAGAATAGAAGCCCACACGTAAGCAAAGCAAAACAAGGAATTCATTCACTGCTTCCCTTTGACAGGCAGGTGTTCAGCCATCTCCGGGGAAGCAGAGCTCCATCATGCATAACAGGTACTTACAGAAGCATAGAATCATAGAATTATCTGTGTTAGAAGGGACCTTTAAGATCCTCTAGTCCAACCATCAATGTAACTCTGATAAAAAAGCATCACTAAATCGTATCACTAAGTACTGTGTCAACCTATCTTTCAAATATCTCCAGGGATGGTGCCTCAACCACTTCCCAGGCAGCCCTTTGCAATGCTTAATAACCCTTTCAGTGTAAAAATTTTCCTAATGTCCCATCTAAACCTCTTCTGGCACAACTTGAGGCCATGTTCTCTTGTCCTATCACCTATGACTTGGGACAAGAGGCTGACTCCTACTTCTTTACAACCTCCTTTCAGGGAGTTGTAGAGTGATAAGGTCTTCCCTCAGCCTCCTTTTCTTTAGGCTGAACAATGCCAGCTCCTTTAACTGCTCCTCATAAAATTTATTTTCCAGACCCCTCACCAGCTTCGTTGCTCTTCTCTGGACCCGCTCCAGCACCTCAATGTCTTTTTCATGGTAAGGGGCCCAAAACTATAAACAGTACTTGAGACGGGACCTCACTACTGCTGAGTAGACAGGGACGATCACCTCCTGAGTCTTACTCGCCACATTGTTCCTGATACAGGCCAGGATCCTGTTGGCCTTCTTGGCCACCTGAGCACACTGATGGCTCCTATTCAGCTGGCTGTTGACCAACACCCCCAGGCCCTTTTCTGCCAGGCCAATCTTCCCCAAGCTTGTAGTGCTATGTGAGGTTGTTGTGACCCAAGTGCAGGACCTAGCACTTGGCCTTCTTGGACCTTATACCACTGACCTCAGCCCGTCAATCCAGTATGTCCAGATCCCTCTGCAAAGCCTTTCTACCCTTCAGCAGATCAATATTCCCACCTAACTTGATGTCATCCGCAAACTTACTGAGGATGCCCTCAAGTCCCTTGTCCAGATCATTGATAAAGATGTTAAAGAGAACCATGCCTAGTACTGAGCCCTGGGTGACACCACTCATGACCAGCTGCCAACTGGATTTAACTCCACTCACCACCACTCTCTGGGCCTGACCCTCCAGCCAGTTTTTCACTCAGTGGAGAGTCCTCCCATCCAAGCCATGGGCAGCTGGTTTCCCCAGGAGGCTACTGCGGGACACTGTATCAAAGACCTTATTAGAGTCCAGGTTAACAACATCCACAGCCTTCCCTTCATCCAGCAAGTGGGTCACTTCGTCATAGAAGGAGATGAGGTTTGTCAAGCAGGACCTGTCTCTCATGAACCTGTGCTGGCTGGGCCCGATCACCTGGGTGTCCTTCATATACTGCATAATTGCACTCATGATGATCTGTTCCACGACCTTCCCAGACACTGAGGTCAGACTGACAGGTTTGTATTTCCCCAGATCATCCTTCCAACCCTTCTTGTGGATGCTACATACCAGTCAGCTGGGACCTCCCCAGTTTTCCAGGACTGCTGGTAAATGACGGAAAGTGGCTCAGTGAGCACTTCCACCAGCTCTCTCAATACCCTCGTGTGGATTCCATGCGGTCCCACAGACTTGTTTATATCCAGGTGTTGGAGCAGGCCCCTCACCACTTTCCTTTGGATTATGGGGTCTTCATTCTGCTCCTCACCCCTATCTGCTAGCTCAGAGGTCCTAGTACTCAGGAAACAACCAACTCTACTACTAAAGACTGAGGCAAAGGAGGCATTAAGTATCTCAACTTTCTCCTCATCCTTGGTTGCTATGCTGCTCCCCATATCCAACAGAGAATAGGAATCCTCCCAAGTCCTCCTCTTGTTACCGATATACTTATAGATATTTGTTTTATTGTTTTTAACATCCAAGTTTTGGTTAAGTTCTAGTTGGGAACTTTGGACTTTCTAATCTTTTCCCTATATAGCCTTATAACAGCTTCATAATCTTCCTGAGTGGTCTGCCCTTTTTTCCAAAGGCCATAAACTCTCCCTTCCCTTCCCCCTCCCCAAGTTGTGATGGCTCAATTTACAGCACACAGGGATGGCTTGCTCTTGCACTTTTAAGACTTCCTCCTTGAAAAACAACCAGCCTTCCTGGACTCCTTTGCACTTCAAGGATGACTCCCAAGGGAGTCTGTAAAACAGGTTCTTAAAAAGACAAAAGTCTTCCCTCCAGAAGTCTATGGCAGCAGTCCTGCTGTCCCAACTCCTTGCTTCTCTGGGAATTGAGAACTCTATCATTTCATTGTCACTGTGTAAAAGACAGCCTCCAACTGTCACATCCCTCACAAGTCCTTTTCGATTTACAAGCAGCAGATCCAGCATGGTTCCTTCCCTACTTGGGAAGACAAACATTGTAAATGTCCTCTTCATTCCCCCAGATTTCTATGCTGAGCATGATGTCATGTGGCATGGAATATCCCTTTGGTCTGTTGGGGTCAGCTGTCTCCTATTAACTTCACATATACTCCCAGCTTACCCACTGTCAGAGGGGCATAGGGAGGAGAAAAGGCTTTGAGTGCTTAGGAACAACTGAAAACACCTGTGTGCTATCAACACTGTTCCCAACCCAAATCCAAAACAGCATTACACCAGCTGTTGGCAAGAAAGTCAACTCCACCCCATCTGAAACTATGACAGCTGGTGAATCTGCTTTTGGAAGTACAGAAAGTGGCAGCAACCTAAGTTCTGTCCAGGGCACCAGTCTTTCATAATGGCCTTGGAAACAAAGCTCCTTTCAAAGGGATGGGAATTCAGACCCTGAAACACTTCTGAGGACCAGCTGCTTTCTGTCATGCCTGCATGAAAATGACAGATGCCATGTCCTGCATTGCATATGAGTCTACAATTGCATGCTGTGTTGAGAAATAACCTGTGAAAAGCCATTTTTCTTCAATTCCAGCTGTACTTGTGAGCAATGGAGGGTGCTGAGTGCCTCAGGGTACTGAATGCAAGGACCAGCGAGAGGTAAATGCACGTGTATTTTTCTGCAGCATGAGCTTGATGTGTCTGTCCCTTCATTCAAAAGCAGCACTCCCCTGATTTCAGTGGTGCAAGATCACATCCTTACACCTATCTCTTTGAGAAGATGTGAAAGGGCAGCCAGAGATGCTCTTGTTTTTCCTGCAGAAAAGAATAGTGTCAGGTGAAAAGGGAATAAATGAGGAGGATTAAAATTAAAAGCACTAAAAAAAAAAAAATACTGAAAAGACATCATATTCTATCCCGGTGCACACAGAATTATGTTTCAGATTGCATCAAAAAGTGCAGGAAGACTGTCCTGTAGCTCATTAGCCTGGTCTGGTGTTGACTTTGGAGAGCTCTTTACACATATTATTTAATGTAATATTGATTTTTCCTATGTGAGTTTCATTATTTGTGAGCTCCTCCAAGATGAGCGAGTGTGATGGAAAAAATGGAGTTTTTCTGTTTACTGGCATTAACATTTTGCTTTCCCTCACACTTCTGCGTGTGTGGCACAGAGCTGCACTGAAATGTGGCCATGGCTAAATCAATGCCCTGCTCACAGGCATGGCTGTGTCCCATGCAACATCTCACTCCCTCCTGGGGCTGCACAGACATTCCCAGGCCCAGGGAGAGAGGGAAGATCTGTGCAGACTTCACGGGCCGAGGAGGGTGGATTGACATACAGAAAACAAGCTGCAATGAACTGGTGGTAGAGCTGGGTCCAAAGCAGAGGGTTTTCTCGCCAAATCTCAGATCCTGCTTTGCCCCAAGGATGTGGACTAGGAAAGGAAAGAAAGAGGGAAATGTCTTTAAAACCCAAGCTTGTCAGATGGTGTTCCTTGGACAGAGCACGACCCAGGGTCCAGTGACTGGAGGGGGAGTTCAGCAGTCACTTACAGACTCCCCTTGATCTAAATCTAGTTTTCATTCCCCCTTTTTTATCTGGTTTAGCTGTGGGGATCCCAGCACAGGAGAAGGGAAGTCTGACTTATACCAGCTCTAGCAGGTATAATTCTTTTTACTCTTTAACATGTCATTTTTCTCCCATCTCCACAGTATAGTGGGAGAAATAGTGTTGGCAGCTCAGATATTACATTCTTATATTATCTGTGCCAAGCTCATGTGTATTAAACATGGTCCTGGAAAAAAAATTTTACCAAAAAGGACACAAACCTGCCAAAAATAAAGGTAGAGTTTGAGAAATGAAGTTTAGGAGTCTTACCAGGTGTGCATGAGCAAAGCTGAGATGTCCATCTTGCAAAGATTTTTATGCCTTCTAAATTTAATGCACATGACTAGACTCCCTACAAGCAACACATGAACAGAAGCATGATCAAGGTGCCCACAGAAATAGATGGCACCCATTTTTACCCACAAGTCAGTATACAATTGGCCCACAACCATGTGGGAAAGCAGCTGCCCCGTACCTGTTGGCTGACTGAATGCCCTGTGCCCCTAGATCCAGCAAAGGTTCAAGCGTGTGGGCAACCACTCAAGAAAAATGCTCATCGTGTTTTTCCAATCATATCTTTCATTTGGCTGCTCAGGGACTCTATATTGTCTTGAGTTTCAATACGATCTGCTGGGCATATTCTTTAGATTTCAACAAATTAAATTCCTGTATTATTTCTTTGTCTGACTGAAATCGGTTGTGTGGGGGTTTGTACCTTTTTTTTTTTTTTTNGTGATTAAGAGCATGGAATAAAAAAAGGGGGAGTTAGGGTCATATGAAAGTAGCTTTCATATTCTGAGTGAAGACAGATGTAATGCCATTACTTTTTGTGAGGAATTGGGATGGTTAGAAATTGGATGGCTTTTAATTTTGTTTTTCAGTACTTCCTTCAGTGTTAAGTTAATTAACTGGAAGGTGGCCAGACAACTTGGAGTCTACGCAATATTTGAGGGGTTTTGCATAAAGAGAGACAAACCCACTACTTGGTGAAATAATTAGATTAGCCCGAATGATTTAAAGCCTTTGGAGGAGGAGGAGTTGTATAAGCTTTGTATACATAATGCTAAAGCTCTTCTTGATTTCTTACAGGGATTTACTGAGGCCCTGGAAAACCAGACCTTATCTACCAGGCATTGTTCTGAGAAGTTCACAAACCAAACAGAAGGCACAAAACGAAACAGAGGGAGCTGCCAGTGGTTGTCCAGAAGCAAGGTGAGTAGAGCTAAGATCTCTTGATGCTCACATGTTACAGATACCCATTTTGACATAGTCAGATGCACAGACCAGCAGAGAAGACACCAGGAACAGGCCCAGTGCTGTGCATGAGGCTGCGGTGCTGCTCAAATCACAGCTGCCATGCAGAATGCTCTCAGACAACAGCCTCCCTGGCACACCAGGCTGAGCTCCTGGTCCAAATGAGCAAAGACTGTTCAAGTGCCACCTAATCAGGGGGTTGGACTACGATTGGCAGATGAACACGTGGAGTAGGGCTTTGGCATATGGGTGTCCACTTTCCTTGTGGAAGAGTAACCCCTCACATGGTGGTTTTCTCTCAGGATAAACTAAGCCTTCTCTGAAGATCCAGAATATGGATCTAAAGCTGTGACAAAATCCACACAGGATATTAGATACCAGTGAGTATCCAATAGATCTGTTCATATAAAGATGACATTATCCAAGGTTGATTAATTCTTTCAGAAAGGGGTCCATCCATGGTTGCCTTAGTGAGTAGGACTTCCAGCTGATACCCCAAGCAATGGCCTTACTGTACCAGAGGGACCAGTGATGTGGAGCAGTGACAGAATCTGTGCAAGACACCTCCCTTCCCCCCAAATCAAGAAAATACTTGGAAAAAAGGGAGCTGCTGCATCTGAAAGGCTTTGGAAATAAGATTGTGGGGGGCAGGAAATGTCCCCAAAACACTATTTCTATGTTGAATATCAGTGGCACAATGCCATCAGGCTTCCTATGAAAACTGTATCCCCTTCCTCATGCCACCAGAAGTCCAACGCAGCTGCTAATGAGATAAGCCTTAAATCATGTCTTTTTTTCAGAATACACCAAGATCTAATTTTTTTTAGAAGTGGAACCTTGCTACACTTAGCAAGATAATAGATGTGGAGAACAATACCTCTGTAGCACAGCCAGACCCCAGGTTGCACACTCAAACCCAACATATTTACCTGAGGAACTTGAATTTATTCCATTCTTCTCTAAGTGCCTGTTCCAAATACAGCTGAAATCAACAGGAAGGCAGGCTCTGAGCAAAAATGTTGAGATGATCCATTTGCCTTGGAATTTCATTTAAATTCTATTCTCACTTGGTGTTTCATGTAACTTATTGCAGCTGAACCTGGCAGTCTCTGTCTTTTGTGGTATTACACAGGTAATATCTTTCTGTAAGCATGAATTATTTTTGTACTGTTCCATATTAGCCCCAAATTCAGTCTCTCAGTCTTTTCCGGGCATATCTTATTTTCTCTTATCTGCTTTTTTAGTATAGAATTTTATGCATATACTGATATATCTTATATACAACCTTCAGGCGTTAGATTATTTTTATTTATAAGGCTGAAGTTATTAGATTCTCTAAAATTCTCATGGCAAAGACCAAGTATGTGATGCATAAGACTCAGGAACTGTAGGAAGAGCAATGCATATTTAGTAGCTCCAAAGTGATCCCAAATCATATGGAAATGTAACTTTTTCTGACTGTTTCTGCACCAATTAGCTGTCATGCTTCCTGTCATTTGAAAAACCACCCTGTGCTATTCCATCATTTCATTATGAAGTCAAAATACAGTTTGCCTACATAGGAGGTTCACAATAGAGTTGCTTCCCCCCTGAACATATAAAATGTTTGACTGGAACTTCTACTACATGCTTTTGGAAATCTACATTTGCCTTATTTAAGTGTTTTAGTTTCTTTTTTTCCTTCCCTTGAAATGTTCTTTGACACTGGAGCTTAAATGACCACCAGCAGACTTCTTCCTGAGCAATAGTTTGAGTTCCTACTCTGAGTTTCCTGTTTCTGGGTCTGACTGTTCACAGCCTCGAAGAGCAAGTCTGAGTCAATTGAACTGTGTGGCCATGTCTGCACTGCACTGCTAGGTAGCTCCCAGGGTAGCACCCTGCTCACACTGCTTCTCTAGCCCTTTGGGCATCTCCAGACCAAAGCAGGCTCAGCCTTTATGAACCCTGTACAACCTTGCGAGACATCTCCATCCAGCTCTTCTAGCAGTCAGCCTGAGCTCTGCCTCTGTTTCCCCTGCACGCACAGAGATCCCCTCCAGCCAGGTCCTTGGTCAGCAGTGGCGCTTAACCCAGACAGTGAACAGGAAACCTTGGACACCAAGCATTTATCCTACACAGCCATGAAATCATCACGCTGAAGCAAAATAACTTCCCATTTGGACTACTAGAAATATACGGTATTTCTACCAAATGCATCAGTGTTTAAGATACAGCTTAGACAGGAGTGCTTTCCTTAAAAACATTTAGAATTCCTTAAAGTTAATGTTAACAAAAGTGTTTCTCGTTCTTTAAAGTGTACATTCTCATCATAATGTGCTTTCTTATAATTTCTCTTATTTTCCATCCTTGTGGTGCTTATATTTTATATTGATGTCATGCCCTGCACTTGTAGAAAGCTAAATTTCACTGAGGATTTTGAGAAGCTGTACCTAAGTGGCTTGCCTGGACTGGCCTGTTGTACTTGACGTCATTTACAATCACAATGTGCAATGAGGTATCTTTTCTGGAAAAACAGAAGAAAATAAAAATCCCAGTCATTCTCAACCCCGCCCCAAGTAACACGATTATTTTAACATGAAGGAGAAACTGTAAGTTAAATGCCTTAGGACATGTAAAGAAGCACGACATAAAATGAGAAGATTATGGGCTGTAGTCAGTGAAGTCATACAGAGATGATGAAGAGAAGACTCAGACAAGTAAAATTCCCTGTTACGGATGTCTTCCGTTATCTTCAGGTGATTTATGTGGTTTGAGTAGCAAATTATATTGAAAGCCAATTTGTGTAAAGAATATTAAACATATGATTCAGACATGGGTTGCCGTTTAACAAACGTGGTGATATAAAGTGTGCTCAGTGAATTGGCCCAAGATGATTACTCACAGGGTAAACAATTGCAGAGAAGATAGACCACAGTAAAAGGGCAAAACACATCAATCATAATCTCACTTCTTCCCATGAGGAGTAGGTTCAGTCCAACTCATTTGGTTTCTCAGCTGGAGTCCAATAATGTCCTGAGGAGTATAGGTTTCTCAATTACTCCCAGTGCAGTATATTTTACATATAATAAGTATGAACCATTTTAAATTAATAGGTCTTAGGCATGCATATGGCCTGAGGACACTTTCATCTGGATGGGAAAATCAGTACAGATTTGGTCTTTTGATGCATCTAAGGCTGACCCCGGCCCCAAGATTTATCCCCATCTACTCATTTGCCTCCCACCATCTTTCTTGCCTCCTATCCATTTTACCTCCAATGTCCAAACTTTCAGATGCAGAGAAAATAAGGATGCATTCAGAAGAGTAAATTCAAAGTCCCAGAAAATGGTTCCCAATGTTTAACTTGTATCTAATCCTCCAAGACAAGAAACAGAAATTTACAGGCCACGGTATGCTTCAAATATTTTCATCACACTCATAAAACTGAGCTGATCTCCAGCAGAGTGAATGACAGATTGAACGGGAGTCACCAGTATGAAGGTGACACTTGTGAGGCCACAGCTGGATTGTCTGGTTTTGGGATACTTGGTACAAGAACAACATTGAGGAACAGCAGTGAATCAAAGGGATGGTCCCCAGGCTGGTCAGTCTGTCGAAGAACTTTTGTTTGTCATGGAGGTGGCAACAGAATTGGGCCTATTCAAAGTTAAGTAGAGGAACCCAATATTCTTATTGTCGACTTCAACTGCCTGGTGGAAGGACATTCTCTACCAGAGAAAGTAGAGCCAAACTCCTTTTGGAGGTGCATGGGGAGAGGAAAAGTTTCTGAAGGAACAAAAGTTGCAATTTGGAAACAAATTAAGACTCGGGAAACTGCATTCAAATAGAACAAAAGTGATTTTAACCATGAGGGTGATCAAACACTGGAATGGGGACCAGTTTACATCCTTTGAGGTACATAAAACAATTGACAAGAGTGAGCAGCCTGCTCTAACTAGATCTGCTCTGAACAGGGGTTTGCACCAAATGATATCCAGGTCCTTTTCAGCCTCATTTACCCAGTGATTCTGAGCGCTTGTAAAATCCAGAAAGACTTTGTTCATACAGACCCACACTGAATATTTGGAGTCCAAACCAGGAATATTAAGTAAGCAACCCTGAACTTGTTTGAAGCCTCTCCTACTGCATGGCTTGGTGGATAATTTATATTCCCTGCTCTAACTCTAAACTGGAGACTTCAGAAATTTTTTTTCTCTTCCTCTTTCTTCTTCTTCCATTTCTCCATCTGGTTTACTAAATGTGATATTTTCAGGATAGCATCAGCATTCACAGGCCACTTAAGGGTTGGGCTAACATCTCTGCCATCAATGACAACAAAAGGGAAAGATTTGCTATGGCATTTAGCCTGACAAATACACTTGCAAAGAGAGATGTATGTATTTATTAAAGATGAAGTAAGTGCACTGTCTGCTTTTCCTTCCTACAATATTTTCTGTTTTGGAAGTATCCCAAGGCATTTCAGGTCTTTCTATATTTGAGATAGTATTTGGGAGAACAATTGAAGAGGATTGAGCACATAGTGAAGAAAAAGCAGTAGGAGGCAAAGATTTCTTCAGAAGAAAATATAACACATTGCAGAAATTGAGTGCTCTGCATTTAATAAGGCAAGCAAATAGACAAGAGGAAACTAAAGAAAAGGCACAATGGAGACAAAAAGGGCTGCTTATAACAAGAAAGCCAGAGCTGTTAACTATCAATCTGGTGATAAACTATTACAGTATTACCAATGCTGTCTCCTGAAGAATGTAAATTACGTGACAAGAGATTTGGCCACACACAGAGATAAAGAAAGTGCATGCAGTTATATAAAAGGACAAGAAGATAAGAAAAAAAATGGGGGTGGGGAGACAGGGGAGTCGATTTATCATTTTAAAGTCACTAGCACAGGCAAAAAATACATAAAAAAGGAACAAATGAACAAACCCTGGAGTAAAATAGGACAACACAACAAGCTTAACTTATGCAGATGCAAAGAAAAAGCAGATCTCACACTGGGTGTTGCTGATTTGATTTTAGTTGAAATTTAGTGTTCTGCTAATCAGATTTCCCAAATACAAGGGGATTCAGCTCTCAGAAAACCCTAAGAAATATTTATCAATCAGCTAGGAAGAAAAACACCCTCCTTGATGCCTGTGGGTGTCCACAGAGGGCCTGAAAACTTATAAGAGCAATCAGAGAAAAATCAAATGAATCTGTCTGGGAGCTGGGAATGGTACCAATCAGCTCAAATACGTTTTCTTAAGTGGAATCACAAGTTATGTACACTTTCAGGGAGAAGTATAAAGAAGTGTTTTCTCATTATATGTTACCTCAAGTATTTTAACAGAGCACCCATACAGTTAGAGATGCATTATTGATAGCGTGCTCAAAGGGATCCACTAGATAAGGGAGGGGTGTTGTGCTCTGCCGGGGACAGTGGAAGCATATTTCCTTCATTATAAAGGATCAAGGGATCTGCATGATGGTCTCTCATTGCTATTTTAGAAGAGTTTCATCATGGAGACTGCAATTTCTTGCACACTGCATTCTGCTTGAACTACATTTAAGCGTCTCATATCTGACAGAGCAGTGCACCCTCAAAGATCTAATTTCCATCCACCACATGCAGGAAAACAGAAAGCACCCACACCCCAGTTAATTTTATGGGTGTTGTGTGTATTACTTTTTGCAAATGTAATCTGAAAATGCAGTTATTTGTGTTGCAGGAGGCCCCCATGGGTGTGAGGAGGAGGAGACCTCCCAGACTTCTTGCACCAAAGCCAGGAAAGATGCTGAAGGGGCCAGTTTGCCTCTGGTTTGCCAGAACTGATGGAAAAAAACAAAAAAATCAAGTCTGTTGAAACCCTCCAAATATAGAAGGCAGGAAAAAGAGAAAGAGGATAGTATGTCTATATTGTCTCTACTATACAGGTGTTTACTGTTTCCTGAGGTCACTCATGCTGTCCTTGTTAGCTGTTGCTTACATTTCACAGGTGAGTGCTGTCATTTTTATAATTCTGGAGATGTCAGTGCTAGCACATCTGATGTCCAACCCTTGTCATATAAAGCATGACCAAAGCAAATATTGGGAGAGCTTTATCATCTCAGAAGGATGATTCAAAAATTAGATGTTAATGTGCATGTGTGCCGGTGACAGGGCAATACTACAACATCATAACCTATAAGTCAATAAAAAGTTGTGACATGATTTCTGTCTCCTTTTATGAGGCACTCAACATGAAGATGTATTAAGTTTTGCTTGAATCTTGCTGGATGTTCAAAATCTCATATTGTGTTGGCATAATATGATTACTATCTTTTTCTTCTTTCTTTTGCAGGACTACTCATTTCATACCTATCTTTTGCTCTTGTAAATGTAGGGATTTCATCTATTGGGCATAGCTTCTTTGAGACTTGCTTTGATTAGTACTTTTGATGAAAAGGTGGGTCTACATACTAATCAACAGCCTACCATGGCCTGAATCACTCTCTGCCTTGTGACCTTATCTGCAGGAGAGGCACAGCTGAAGCTTAGTACCTGAAGAAAACTTTAAAAGCTGAAGTTTATTTTGATTCAGAGGCTCAAGGCTTTGAGGAAAAAAAAAAAGCTGGTTTTCTTTATGCAAAGCTTATTCCTGGAGAATCAAACGAGACAGAGCTTTGACAAATTAACCTGACTGCACATCATTAGGATGAGGGAAGGAGAGGTCACACCTCTTGGGAATCAAGCAAATAAAACCCTAGATCAGCGGATTCGTCTCCAGCCAAGTAACTTTGACATCGCATTGCCTCTGCTGTTTAGTGATCGTCTGGCCTTTATTGAGACACTTTATTTTCATATCTCTTTTTTGTCTGAGTCCAACAACTTGTTATTGAATAAATCACCAGAGGCTAAAGAAAATCCTCAGCTGTCAACCCAGAAACATAGTAGATGTGCCTTCTTGGATATACTATTTCCATCATATCCACCAGAGATACATGAATGTACGTGTTGCCAGTGCCTAATCTATTTGAGGTGGCTCACTCTTGCTTTGGATAATCACTTCCTGCAAGCCCACTCACACCTTTGGGAATTTCCTACACTTTGCTCACCAAGTAGCTGTGAAAAAATACAGATCTCTTATGAATTGTTGTTTTCCTCCTTAGGCACAATTTCTAAAACGACAGGGCTGAGGAGTGTGCATAAGGTTTACTGTGTTTTCCACCTTCAGTCTGCTATTTTCAAGTGGAGGTCATATTTCAGGAAAGCAATTAAGCACATGCTTAACTTCCACTGCGTTTTATGTACTCTGATTACCACTGCGACACTCATCAGATTAAGCACATGTTCAAGTGGAGGGTTGCACCAGAGGCCTTCACAGCCAGCAATACGTGAAATATTTGGATTCTTGCTGGCAGGCTGGATCATTTACAAACTCCTCCTTTATTATTTTTCATTTGTTTGTGTATGTATATATGTAACATGATAAATATGTTTATTGTCATATACTCTAGAGCATCCAGATACAATCTTTCAATTTATGGAGAATGAGGTAGTTCATGTTCCTTCAGTGTCAGAGTCTAAATGAGATAAAGGCTGAGATAATGAACAAAGAGGAGTTAAGGAAAACGGTGATGAACCACATAAAAATAACTTGGGTCATACTGCTGTTAGAGCAAGCCACATTTGTAAAAATCTTAACTGAGAGAAGGCATTTGAGGGCTGTTTCTTTTTTTATTATTATTATTATATCTGTACATTTATGTACCTATACATATTTGCATGTGTGTATGTGTATTTTATCCAAATGAAAATTGTCATAATCGACATATAATTCAGATGATTTTTTTGTAGGTTTTTTTCCAGTGTCAAACCCACCATCACATTTTCCCACCCTTTAAAAAACAGGTCAATCCAAGCTGCCAGATAAACTGAAATGCTTCCAGTTTCCAATACCAAAGAAAAGAGGTAAACAGGTGGATGGGAGTGGAGGTGTAATGCATAATCCTCCAAAGCACTGTAGATATTGTTTTTTAATGCAATAAAGCTGCTTTATTCTTGCATATTTTTCAATGAGAGGCTGTTTCCTGAAGAGGAACATCACTTTTTGGCTGAGAGAAGGTCAGGGAGGTGAGGAAAGGCTAGTGTAAGGCTGAAAACAAGGAGGTGGAGGAAGGGATGAGGAGGTGGGAGGAGGCTTGAAAAAGGAGAATAGAAATGTTTGAAATTATGATGTTATCCCAGTGCAAGGTAGCGGCAAGAAAAGTACCAGGAAAGAGACAGACAGAGAAAAAAGGCTGAGAAATAAGAGGGAGGAAAGGGGAGACAAAAGAGCAAGGCATAATGGTTGAGGAGAGACAGAAAAGCAGGGACAGAGAGTAAAAGTGGGACAGAGAGCTGAGCAAAGTACCAAAAATGCAGCCAGAATGATGGGAAAGGAGTGCATTATAGCTGCCGAAAACTGAAAGGATAAAGAGGAGAAAATTAGAGTGCTGGGAGGAGAATATAGAAACACAGGTGAGACATAGCCATCATAGGAACAACTGATTTTATAGGAAGATTGAGGCACACTGTCTCAGCTCACTGGGAGCAGAGAAACTCAGGACTGAGGCAAAGGCTTTCTTCCAGCAGGCTAAAGCGGAGATGGAGCAGAGTCAGGGATATAAAACAAGAGACAGGCTGTAGTAGAAAATCCCATTTCTCTGGCTACAACTGCACTGAAATATGGTACAGAAAGTATCTTTGCCTAAGGCTGTGGTTGGCCTCTCCCCAGGGTGTGCTGAAGGTGTGATTTGCTTCTGTGCTGAAGGTGCTTGTGTCTTGCAAGTGGGCATGGTGTGGACAATTAAATTACTGCTACCTTTGCTCTGCAGGTCTCTGGAGATGACTAGAATTGCTGTGTTGGCATCTTCTGTGAACCCTTGCAGGGTAAGAAAAGCTGTAAAAAAAGAGCTACTGCTCACAGAATGTCCTGTCTCTCCCGGGAAGGCAGCTATGGGGGCAGTGTACCTAATCTGAACAACTTGATTCAATGTGGCCAACAGAAAAATTGCCCTTACTCATTCACTTGGAGACAATAAACATTTAATCCCAGCCTCTTCAGCCATTCAGGTAAATTGCTGGTAAAAGATAGAGAGAAGTCAGTGAAAAGGCTTCAAAACCTGAGCTGGACTGGATCTGGGCAGTGAAGATAAGCCCTTTGTCAAAGAAGATATGTCAATTATTAAGACATGTCTGAGAGCAGACATTTTGTATATCCAGATTCAGATTTTGTACCTCAGCTCTAATTCTTAAAGGAAGTGATCTGAATAGACCAAAATACCATCATCAGCCGCAAAGGTTACAAACACTTCTTAGTCATGGAAGGATTTTACACACATGGTAACTTCAGATGAAATTTTATAGGTCGCATCATCTGTGTAGCCTGCAGGAGCAAAGCCTAAGCTGTTTGCCTGAGACAGGCAGAGAGTCAAGAGTAGAGTAAAGGCTCTCAGACGTCGACCTGCCAAGGTACACCTGGCAATGTTCTTCCTGGTTCTTGAAACTGACATAAAGGTGATGGCAAATTGAAAAGAATGGACTGAATAATTAAATTGAAACAGGTTTCTCAAGGGAAAATAGTAATAAAAGTCTCTAGTCTTATCTGAAAAATGATCTGGAGTTTAGAGCTGTTAGAATGATTGCTAACACAGCTGCACCTCCAGTTCCAATGCATTTTCTCAGATAAGTAATATCAATCATATTTCCACATCTGGCTATGCCAGGAAGAATATAAATTTTATAGTTGCTTAACAGAATATATAATGCAGAGAGGTGGTTGTGTATATTTCAAATGCTTTCACACCGACGAAACTCAGTCACAGCATCTCATTGCTGAAGGAAGCTACAGATTTATCATGGCAAATTGTACAGAACATGCTGCACAGCTGAAACTGAGTAAACCAACACACGTTGACTCTAATCCTTGGCCACTCAGAGCAGAGAGAAGGAATTGCTGCCTGACTGCATTCCATCCACAAGAAGACGCTTCAAAGCTTTGTCCCCAGAAGACCAGCAATCCTCGCTATTGAGATTGATGTCCTCTCCCACACCCTGCAAAGCATCTTTGCTGTCCACCAGCTCCTGACAGGCAGCTGCACAAAAAGAGGCTGGGTTTAACTTTTCTCCTATTAAGAACATGGTACGAGATAATATCTGGTTGCAGCAGACCCGTGGGTAAAGATATTTAGTGACAGGACCTTTATTTCTCTCTGAGGAACCTGGGTGATCATCAGAAAGTTTTGTATGTGGAGTTTTAAAAATACCATGTTCAAATCATACCAAAGTTTTGATGGGACGGGTAGGAACATCAGAAACAAGCATGCTGTTATAAAATATTTCTTTGCATTTGGTTTATATCTCCTACTCTGGCTTATTAAGACTTCCAGCTGTCCTGAATTGTCCATGAAGCCCTGCCTCAAATGGGCCAGAAGTACTGAAAAAGAAAAAAATAACCAGAAAGAACAATCACTCTTGTTCTTACTGCCACAAACTCTGCTGCAAGGGAGTTGAGGGGCTTATTAGAACCTGCAAACCTGCCAGGAAGTGTTTTTTCCCCTTTGGTAATAAAGCACAAAAGGAAGGAAGCAAGTTTGAATCACAAACACACATCAAAGAGATACAGTCTGAAGTGTCTATCAAAAGTCATTAAATATTTGTCTTCTATAGAGAGCACAACAATGGAATAATTGTCATGCTGGGACACCAGGAGGAGCAGAGTGAAGGCTCATTCCTGCGGGAGGTCTTCAGGCTTTTCCACACAAAGAGTGTAGTACCCCGTAATGACTTTAATCAAATGCCGGATCTTAAAAGCGCAGCAGAAACGCAAGCCAGGCTGTGCACTCTGTACTTTCTGTCAAGGCAAAACATAGCTGCGAATTGATGACAAACTTTTATGAGAATGACTCACTAACCTTCATTTCCCATCCCCAATTCCCCTCTTCCCAGACTCCATTTTTTAGAGGTGAAAGCACTTAAATTGGTTTTTTAGCAGTGGTCCACAGTTACCTTCAGCTAATTTGAGGTTTCACCACTATTGAAGGGCGGGGGGGAGCCATCCTCAGCACCTCCACTCTTCAGGTTCATGAGTCAGAGCAGTAGAGCAAACCTGTGTTTTTCCACTCCTCCTCAGTCACCTTGTTTCATGGCCACAGAATGCTGATACTGGTAAGACTTAGGCATAATCCAGCAAACAGGAGTCATGTGCCTGCAAACTGTCACAGAGCAGGTTAAACTCTTCACTTTTGGAGGTGAGGAATTGGTGGCACATTTAATCTGGTTGGGTGACATGGTCTTGCTTCATCTCTGTCATTTGTGAACGGTGCTGGCAGAGTGAGGGTTTTTGGAAAACAAGCTATATGAAGATAATAGACACATATAAAAACAGATTATATAAATACATAAAATAAATAATATAAATATATGAAAGAATATGTATCTCTGCATGGTATACACTCTGGGCTGCATCATGAAGGCTCCTCTCCAGTCATAAGGATATGGAGTGGGAAAATGAGAATGACTGTAGAAGTTTTGGAGGTAATGGGAGCTATGACACTATCTTAAGTTTTTCTGAAGACAGTGTGAGTGACTTCTTACAGCCTGATACTTGAGGTCCCTCTGTGTGGCTGGAATTCTTTAGAAATAAATCAATACAAAAGAAAATACTGGAAGTGCAAATATATCTGATTATGGTAGCTTTAACTTTATTATCTCAATTTTGTGTTATTTTCTTACCTGATGAGCTCCTTCAAATGGCGTCAAACCTGGATATAATAAGAAAATACATCAAAATAGCTGGTTTTCCCCTTCAATGTGGCTGATGGTCTAAGATATTCTGTCCTCCAAAGAAGGTCTCAGAATGGTAATTTTGATAATGCATGGCTGGTTGTCTTTAGATTAGGGTAATGCATATAAAAGCTTCATAATTATATGCTTTCCCTGACTTAGGTGATAAAATATGTAAAGGTAGTAACATTGCATTAAAAAAAACGTGAAAATCCACCAACACCATAAAATAGACTATAAATTTAGATAAATGCTATGATGTGTCCCTATTCTTGCTTCGAACCATCCAGTAACAACCCAACCAACAGATTTATCAGTTACAGTGAGAGGATGAGGGTCTGGTTCAGTCCTCATTTTCGAGCAAGATTTGCTGAAATCAGTCAAGCCACTCTGGCATAAATGACAGGTGAATCAGGCCTGCAGGGTTTAGACCATAAAATTTCCTTTAGGCAAAATGTTATTCTATGTAGGACATTCATCTACATGGCATACATACATGTGCGCATAACTACATCAGACTAGGTCTGTCTGCTGATGCTGCCTTTTAGGGGCTCTCATGAGCATCATCTCAGACACAGAGATGCCAAACTTCTCTGTACAAGATTCTCAGCTTCTGCCAATCAAGATCCAAGCTCCAAGACAGTGCTCAAGTCCAGACCCATATGTCGCACCATCGCAATCCCATGTTCAAATGCAAACTTAGACTGAGATCCTGAATGCCTTGGGACAGGAAAACTTGGGTCCAGCACTTAGTCTTTGAACTGGGTATTTCCTAAGCAGACCTGGGATATATTACACTGAGCAATGAGGCAAATATTCAGCAAAGCAGACGGAAATTGCACGTAGAATGGTTTATGTTGGAAGAGACGTTCAAGATCATGTTGTTCCACCTCCCCTGCCATGGGCAGGGACATCTCCAATGAAATTAGGTTGCTCAAAACCCCGTCCATACTGGCCTTGAACACCTCCAGGAATGGGGCCTCAACAACTTCTCTGGGCAAACTGTTCCATGAGGTTTCACTAGCCTCATAGTGAAAAATTTCTTCCTAATAAATAGTTTCAGTCTCCTCTCTTTCCATTCAAAACCATTACCTCTTATCTTATCCCCGCTTCTTGTATTTGAGTTGGTTCTTAGGGCTTGTCTTTATCCTGCAGTATAGATACAATCTCAGAGCTATTTGGCATAGGCCAGACCACCCAGGTCACACTATCCCATTCCTGAGCACTATGAGGCTAGAAATAGGCAATTACAAGTCTAGGAATTCAGTCATGTCACAGTCATTTAGAAGTTATAAAGAGTCATTTAGAAACTCTACCAAAGGAACTAAAGATGGGCAAATGTTTTACCTTGCCTGAGCAATAATTAAAGTGAAATGTGACATTTTACAGCAAATTGTAGGGAATAAAAAGCACTTTGTCCATCTCAGGTTTTGCATTAATCCTCATCTTTAAAGAAGGTAGCTTCTTTAAACTACCTATGTACCAAACATGGCACAAGGAAAATAATTGAATCCTCTTCCTAAAAAAAGAAAGCAAATCTAACCCAAGGAGACAGCTTCACGTTTTTTCTCCACTGGGTTATAGCTAACAGCAATAGGAAGATGCAGAACCTGCTGTCACCAAATTTGGACCCAATAAGCAGATGAAGGATGACAGCTATGGCTATTGGTTTGTCTTTGGAAAGTTGTAGCTAGCAGGTGTGTGTGCAATGTTGGAATCTGGCAGGACTGTATCCCTCTTTCTTAGGGACTTCGAAGTTTTCTCCATCTGTGGCAAGGGTGTGAGCTCAGCCTTTGTATTTTATATGATCCAGCCACATCATCCTTTTACAGTTGCAATGATAATGAGCAAGGAGGGGAACAACATCTTATATCCAGTTTGAATAAGGTCTATTAATGTTCATTTACATAATCTACCTGACTAACTCAGTGGATGCCCTGTGCAGTTCTGCCATGGAGAATATGGTAATTAAGCTGGGAATGCTGCAAAGAAACCAATGGCTTTAAACACCTGATAAAACTGACCTTGATTCACTTGCCAAAAGTCATAAAAATGTTGATTCTATTTAAGTTCTCACTATTGTCACATGATCACCAAACATATCTGAGGTGCCTTAGTACATCCAAGACATCACTAAGGGCTGGAAGACATGATACAGGAGCAAAGGGAGACCTGCACCCCTCCCAGGGGTGTCTGGAGGCCAAGTAGGGCAGGACATGTGAGATGTCTGCATGTGGGGGAATGAACAGAGTCATTGGTCCACACAAGCAGCAGTGCCTAATGAGCTATTCAGCTGGCCAATCAGTGGGTTTCTGATTAGGTATCCTACCTGGCCTCCAGCTGCAGTTTTGGGAAGATGGGAATCTACTGTGTGTTCTGTCTCATATAATGAGTGGATGAGCCCTGAGTGGATGGTTTGGTTACTGGGCCCATGGCATCACCATATTGCTGACTGGATTTTACTGCATGTCCAATATGCACTTGCATTAGCATTGTACTGTATATACTGCTGAAAAGCAGCTCAGCCTTTTCTGTAGGTGCTTTGGGAGTTCACACCCCTGATAAAGAAATCCAGTCCTTTTGGAAAGTTTGGATCTTAATACACTTGTTGCTAAGAAACATACAGCAGTTGCCTCTGGATCCGTGTTGGTATGACTTTTGCTACAGAAGGAAAAAGAAAAGCCCAGGGCTAAAGGAACTGGTGGTGAATCATGACCTATGAAGTAGCTCCAAAGTTGTCTTGTTCTCAGATCTTTGGGCTCACACCAACAAAAAATCAGAGGAAGGGCCTAGATCCTTCTCAATTAAAAAAGTTTAGAGCATGAACACTGACAGTCAAAAGAATCAAGATTGTGACACTTAAAGAGCTTAAAACTGTATATATTAATGAACTCTCCATACCAAGAACTGGACCCCTGGCTATTACTATTTGGGAAGACATGGCATTTAAAAGCTTAGAATATTTAGCCTTGAACGAGAAAACTTGAGGATTTTTTCCCCCACAAGATCCAGACAGTTATTACACCTTTCAGCACTTCAGAATTATAGCATGCTCTTCCCACATACTAATTCATAGCACTTTGCAAATTGTAAAGCCAGTTCTGTTGTCAACAGATCACGGGAGAAAAGAGAAACTAGTGAACTCGTGATAAAAGAAACACTGCAGAGCAAATTGATAAGAAATCTTTAAAATATTTAGCAGTCTTGCAGCCAGAATCAAGTACGACTGATCCATGACCAGAGATTTGTTTCAAAATGACCCTCATGTCGCAGAAAATGTATGCACAGAGAGTGTATATTAACAAAGGGATTTATTCCTACAGCTCTGGGGGATAAGTCCGAAACTGAAATACTCAAAACTTGTTACAAGTTGCTGAGGAACCTAAATTCTTCATGCAACTTAAGTATCCATCAGCAAAAGTTATCTAATCACGTAATTTTCATGCATACTGTCACTCAGGTCCTGGTTCATATTCTACACAGAAGCTTTTGGAAGCATCTGCTGACACTTTAGATCACTGTTGCTACTGTTCCTACAGGAAGGCTGGTTTTGAGCTTCTTCTTCAAGCAAAACCTACTGTAAACCAATCTATAGTCTCCACCTACACTTTCTTGTATGCTATTGCTCTTTTTTTTTTTTTTTTGAAACCTCTTTCTAAACTGTTTTGTAGTTACTCCTTTTCTCTGTTCACAGGAAACAACCCAGACAATTACAGCAAACTATATGAATTCTTCTGCTTTGTGGCTTAACTGGATATACTAAATCCAGTCCACTAGGATGATGGTGAGATTTGGACTTTTATATTATCATAATTAGCACTCTGGAGACTGGGAGAAATATACAAACATGCTGTAGGTAAATATTTTTAATGATATAAAATCTACTGATACCTTAGTCTCTACAAACTAGTTTGACTGTAAGTCTGACACTTACGAGAGCTCAAAGTTTTCAGGCCATATCTCTCTGAAATCAATGAAGAGAGCCTCAAAGTGAGTTTTAACATTTAAAAAGTCATTGACATTTTCTCAAGCAAACCACAAATACAATTTTTTTTGTGGCTTAAATCATTTAAAGCCACAAAGCCTAT
Source organism: Thinocorus orbignyianus (assembly GCA_013400375.1). NCBI lineage: Eukaryota > Metazoa > Chordata > Aves > Ciconiiformes > Thinocoridae > Thinocorus > Thinocorus orbignyianus. The sequence continues at coordinate 1,360,333 of VXBW01003700.1, forward strand.
GACTTAAGCTTTGCAATATGAGAAGCTGCATTTTGATTTTAAAACAGTTCATGTGGAAGATACAAAAAGTTCACCCACAGAACCTTTATTTTTTAATATATAAAATAAGAAAGATTACTTTTTGTTAGCTAAAATTGATTTTTAAAACATGAAAGATAAGCCCAAATAAGCAGCTTTGTCTCCAATTAAAAGTCACACTGGTTTCATGTAAATCTTCTTTCCCCTTCACTTCCAAATACCATTAGACAAATAAAAGATGCAGGCATGCTGGAATTTTCAAATAAAAATCTGTAAAATTCTGAGTTCGTAAGACCTCAGCTGATCATGAAGAGAAACTGTTGGTATAAAATGTTCAGCTCCCTCCCAAAATATCTTGAGTGGTGAGGGCTCAACCACACTATGAAGTTACTGAGGGGAGTAAGCCCCAAGAAAGTGTCTGTTTTGTGCTTTGCATGCTCCTCACCAACCGTAAGTTTGGTTTAAAGTGAGTCACAATGTACTTCAACACATGGTTTCTGCTGCCACCAGTATTAAAAGAAGAAAGATTACCTTTCCTCTTTTATGGGCTGATCATATCCAAACCTTACAGGGGCTTAGAGAAAAGTTATAGCTGAAAACTAACCAGTCTTCAGCATAACAACAACAACAATAATAAGGATAATAATAATTTGCTTTTCTATTGAATCAGTTCCCTAATTTGCTTTACCACATATTTGTATACATGTTTCGACCATCAAAGAAAAGGGATTGTGGAGACGGAATGTCAAAGAGGAAAGTGAAGGGCAGTTTCTTTCAGTGTCACTTGATGTTGTCTTGCAGTAACAACCCAAATACCTACCGATGCAGAGAACCAAAGTTTACTACCGGCTATAGGAAATAGCATTATCAGACTGTTGCTTTGGGATAAGAGTAAACATAAGGGCAGGTACTGCAGCTCCCCTAATGCTTGGTAACTCCTTAAATTGAGCTAATTTCACAGTGGGTCTAAGACTAAGAAAAGAATTTGAAAAGAATCAGTCTTAATTATCACAATAGCACCAAGTGTCTAACACTTCACATTTTCATAGTGCTTTACCATCTCTAGCCAATTAATCAATTCAATTCTTAATGGCATACTGATATTATGAGTCTTTCGCTTAAGGCTGGGAAAAACCACTATTAAATCTTCACTCAACCCATAGAAACCTTTCTGTAACTAGATGTAGGAAAGTGCCTGACCTATCTGAATGCTAACTGCCTCTTAGTGTGCTGCTTGCTGGGCAAGGTAGGCTGTGATTTTCCCAGGGGAAGATGACAAGGTACTCTAAAGGCCAATAACTGCAGAAATAAAGGTATTGCAAGAATATGGAGTGGTATGTTAAGTGCTAACATTTCCAGGAATCCCAGGACTATGAAACAAAGACATATGAAACCCATTTTGCTTGGTTTCTGAAGCACTTTTGTTGATTGTTACATGTACATGAGGCTAGCACATGCAGAAACAGATGCATTAGGACAGGATACAAGCACTGAAACACCAAGAAGAAAGAGCAAACCCTAATTCTGTAAATATAAGGTCTTCAGAGCAGAATAATTTTGAAAAACTGTGACTTTCGGGAACAGAAACATTTCACAGCAAAAAGAGAAGGTGTTACAGAGGGCACACAGTGTGCTTGCTTGGAGTTAGGGAGCACAGAAGCAACTGGAAATGGCCTTGTCCTTCCTTGATTTCATCCTGAGAGGATAATTAGATTTGGACATATACATGTGGCGCAAAGAAACTGGGATAGGGATCTGTGCTACCGTACTAAGGAATTAATTCTATTTCAAATTAGAATAAGGAATTCTGCTTTGAGTTATTTTGGTGTGGAACAAGAAAAGCTGATGAGACTTGGATTTTCTTAGGTGGTGTCCTGAGCTGGGCCTTCCGGCAACATTTGAAAAATGTTTTGTCCCTTTTTTTACAACTGAATTATATTAGCAAACAGACTGTAATGGAAATGAGAACAAACCCTTTATCTGCAGCAGTGTCAATGTTATGCTGAAACATAAATTATGTCCTGTATGTGCTTTTGCTATTCTCTAATATTTCATCCTATCCCTTCATTAGTGTAGTGATCTTCTTTTCCATTAATCTCTCGTGTTTGTACTTGCATGCAGCAATAGAAATATGCAAGAAGAAAATGTGGGAAGGCTTCAGTGTTTTATTTTTCCTGAGTATATTTGTTACCAGTAGCAATTAACCTGAGAGGAGCTTAAAGACTTTTTGTTATGTTGTCCATAAGTATTCTGCATCTGTCATCTTTTGCATTGATGTTCTAATCCCTAATACAGAATTACAGGAGAGATTTCCTTTATTCTGGTATGTGCAATGTAGTTAAACCAGCTTTCCAGGCTGAACAGAGTTCGCTGCTAAGAATTTGGACCAGAGACAGGACCCTTAGCAAAATCATGGTATAAAATACCTCATTGTATCGAGGTAAAGAAAAAGGAGAAAGACTGTTCAATTTAGATACATTTATTTGTATACTTATTTTGCCTATGGTAGAATTTTGATGTTTGTGGAAGATATGAAAAAAGGAAGCTGTGAAAGTACTCAACCTTCAAGTAACCTGCACCATATCAGTTATGCAAAAATGTAGCTGGAAAATCAAGGAAAAGGTTTTCAGAACTGGGTCTGGATTAGCTGTCTTGCTTTCTTCTTCACATAAACTAACTTTACACTGGAACAACTGCACTGACTGTCCACCAGCTTCAAGAAAGTTATTCTTGATTTAATAGTTTGGATGCAAGAGGCAACTCAAGCTCTTGGGGTAAATTATGGATCAAAGCTCAGTTGGAGATGGAATAAATCCACCGTTAAAGCCAAAAGCTTCACAATTACAGAATGGATGACACATGAGGAAATGAAACTGTAACTCTGACTTGTCAGTTCCAAGAACAAAGGCCTTTATCTCCTGGATAAAAGGAGATACCTTATAAGCATTCTGGGCAATTGGTCCCTTCTCATCATGACAGGTCAGTCACTGGAATGTGGACACTTGTACCTCCAGAGTTAGTATTTTACAGCAACTGATTTAGCTACGGATCCATTAAAAAATAACAGTTTCCTCAGATTTTAATAAGTAACTTTCATATGAAAGGATGGAATCATGCGTGATGTGAAAGTCAGAGGAGTATAGAAAGCTCCAGAGAAAAAATGACCTTGGAATACTACAAGAAAATTTGTGCAAACAGCTATTTCTGTGAGTTTTTAGTAAAATCCAGATAAGACAAGGGCAGAACAGACCATTTATGTGACCATATCATTGTGCCTCTACTTTGATGAGGTGATGGAGGTGTTCTTGCAGGTGACTGGACAGCTGTTGCCCTTGGTCTCTCCTGAGACTGTCAGCAAGATACCACTTAACATCAAATGTGCTTTAAATACCAAAACAAAACCACAACTCTTGACATTATTTTTAAGGAAGAAGGCACCATACCAAGCTGTGATAGACAACATAAGAGAGAATTATGGCCTAAAAATCTGATGTTAATCCTTTGTTAAATTTTGGAAATAGCTTTTGTTTTCATTAATGAACATGTTATTTTCCAAGACAAAATATTTCTTTGGATCCTATTTAGTTGCTGTTATCTAGTCAACATGACTGTTTTGTCTTGTAGAAAAGGTTAACGTTCAGTAAGATTAATTTCTTCCTTCCCAGAAAAAACATTGTAATTAAGTTCTTAGTGAAACAGATGGACAGTTCCACCCAGAAAATAGACGTGTTTATGCAAATATCACTGAACTAATTGATGCTCAGTTACATCAAAAAGAAGTACATAAGATGTTTTCGTGGTGTCAACATTTCTGACTATGATTTACTACATTAATGATTTCTCATAGTGAGCCATTATCCTAAGGGAGAACAAAACCTGTAACTCTTGGACCCAATTTATTTTCCTCATCAATGCAGTTGCATGGAAAGAAAGTATATTATGTTAGCTTAACAGTAAGTGACACATCCAGAGGAAGGTGTAGATCAAGTTTGCTTGGACTTTGTTCCATGTAGAAGTCACACTGAAAAAATTCCAGATTCTCAGGATTGTCTGTATTGCATCATTTTAGAAAATATATGCATTTAAAAATTATTTAGTCATAATTAATTATAATTCAGTTAATTTGTAGCTCCTGAAGAGAGCCAAACATGAACACCTCGTTAATTTCAGTTAATCAACAGTAGTATATTCAGAGGTATCACATGCTTTAAGCTCTTCTTTATTAAAGAGATCTTTACTAACTACTGTGTACATAACCCTCGCAAACTGTAGCACAGTTCAGTTTTTCACATCCCCTGGGGCTAGAATTCTTAAAAGCAGCTGTAGAAGAGAAAAGTATCAGTCTTCCTTTAATAAGTATAATTCCTCTGTAAATATAGAAATCCTGTATACTAAAGCTTCAAAATATGAAGCAACATGAGGTTTTACCATAAATCTATGGTATCTAGCTGGGAATGTCACCTGCTGAATTGTAACTCTTTAACTGTTCACCTGCAGTAGAGAGGTTCATGGCTTGGAGATATGTCTGGTGACTTCATCAAGAGTTTCTACAGTAGAGAGGGAAGATGCTACTTGTGTCTGAAGGGTAATTTATAAGCAATTTCTGAAGGGTAATTTATAAGAAATTGATTAACCTAAGCAAAAAATAAATATCAGACACTGAGAAATATCAAACTTGAAAAAAACCTGTATGTATCAGCATAGAAGAGATCCTTCAGAAGAAGCTGATGCTTTTGCAGAGCCGTGTTAGTGTTGAAGGTACAGGACAAAGAACATACCTGAAAAGGAGATGAAAAAACATGGGCAGACAAGCAAACAACAGGCAGACACGTATGAGACAAAATGGGGGTGTCAAACGGACCCTTGAGATCATGGGAGGCTGGTGGATTGTCAACCAGAGCAGGACAGGAAACTTAAAGATTCTGATTTGCCCAAGCTACCTTTATGTCCAGCAGGTTGGCAAGTAGTATCTTGTCCAGGTGACCAAAAAGTAAGGAATTTTTTTCTTTTTTTTTTCTTTTTTTTTTTTTTTCTCCCCAAGATAAAACTAGATGCTACATAACTGAGTTCAGCTCAACCTTACTCAGTGTACTTAACTCAGTTATAATGTTGGTGATTTTATCATGAATTTGTTGTTATTTCTCCTGCTATTTTCATCTGGCACATTCATATGTTAAACACATGATTATTATATTTTTTTCCCCACTACTTGGGATCTTTTACCTCTTAGAGATACCACATTCCCTTTCTACTATTCCCTGCATGCAGGAAAATTATGAATATGGCTTCTTTTACCTCCTGGGAAAGGTGAACAGTAAGTAAATCTAATTCCTTTACTTCCAGCGAATCATTGTAACTCCCATCATTACTGAAACAGATGGACAATTGCACCCAATAAATAAAATATTAGTGTAAATACTGCTGAGCTAATTGACATTCATCTGAACCAAAAGAGGGAAAACAAGATACTTACATGTTACTAACAGCTGTGAGTATAATTTACAACATTAATGGCTCCTTACACTGAGCCATTATCATGGGCACAAAGATTTTGATATTTAATTTATTTTCTTGATCAGTGGAGCCGAATGCAAAGATGGTACATAGGGTTTGTGGTATAGTAAATCATTCATCTATGGCAAAAAATGTAGACACCCTGAGGAATATATTTTTTTTTTCCCAGAGAAGATCACATAAGGATTTTAATTTTTCATCTACTTTTAGCTAGCTAAGAGAGAATATTTTTTCTTTAAATATATTTTTTGGGCATTTCTCCCTCTGGAAAAAAAGTGTAAGATTCTACATATTATCCATCCATAAACCCTGATATGTCTGTGAAATTTCCCAGAGGATTTACATCGTTACCGCTGAGAGTAGCATTTATCCTTTTTGGTAAAAATATGTAACAACTTCACTGAGGCCACAATTATGAGGATGATTTTCCTTCCTGAAGCTGAGTAACAAGTAACATTGTACATCTAGAGATCAAACATGAAAACTGGATGTTCTCCTTGTTTGCCCTGATTTTACACGTGGGTAAACCCAATACCTGTTGGAGAAAGAGCAGTATCCCTCAAATCTGTGTAAACAAATTCAAAAATTCTTTCACTTTAAACATGTAAATCCTTTAGTGTACGATCTCCCAGCACAGGAATATGTCCAAGCTCACTTGTGTAGGGTTTTTCACCAATAACCGCCTCCAGAAATGTAAATCTCTAGGCATTGTATAGCAGTTCAAGCTATAAAATAGTTTACATATTTCAAATGCACACTGTTACATTTCCTTTTCCAGTCCAAACATCAAAACCCTTTCCCCCTCATTTTTTATACTGTGTTGGGTTCTTAAAAAAAAAAAAAAATCAATGACAGAAACACAGAACTGTGGTGGTTGCAGTGCTGGCCTAAGTGATCTCTGATAGCTCTCTTCTTTAACAGATAACACATCTTGCTCCACTGCACAGCCACATTCAGACAGATAATGTGCAATTCTAATTCAGAAAGTGTTTGAACATAATGTTTCTGTCTTGCTGTCTGATCTTTCAACTTAAGTTTCTTTGCAGTGTTAATTTTTATACTATAGTCCATTGATTATTACAAATAAAAGTATTTCTCTAGCTTTGAGAGGGAACTTTTTCAGTCAAGATTTTTTTTGTTCCCCTCCACGGTGCTGTACCACTGAAAAGTACATATAAAGTATAATACAGTTTCTTCTTCACAGATGAGAATGGTAGTGGGAATTAGTCAAACAGAGTATGAGATGAGGACCTGAGGCAGACAAACATTCCTGTGACACTGGGAGAATTCAGGAACATTGGAACACATGCTTCTGCTGAATACTCATAAGACTAGAATAAAGATGTCTGTCTGAGAAAGACCATCTGAGAAATGCAAGTTCACGTCTTCTTGTGTGCTTCAATGCATTTCCTCCCGTTCTTAGCAAAGGAGAACAAAGTTGTATTAAAAAAAAATGAAGATCTCAAGATGTCAAAGAACTGGGACGTATTTACAGAAAGAAGAGTCTTCTCGGGGTCTGCAGGAAGAATAGAAAAAATAATGTCTTAGGATGATGGTCGGCAGGACTGAGCTTTGAGCATGAAACAGTCAAGAAAACTTTAAAGTAAGAAACCACTGAAAAAGATTATGAAGTTTGTGTAATCTTCATACATTGCTGTAAGGTATAAAGAAGAGGAAACTCAGGTGAACAAGGACACAGTAGTGAACAACAGTGGATGGACTGAAAAAAGTGTAGTTGTTGGATGGACTGAAGAATCCAATGGGTGGATGGAGTGAAGGAAGAGAAGAAATATTAATATTGATATAAGCAATCATTTCAAAGTGACCAAGTTAGTGAAGCAGCAATGCCTAATCTGGCAATGGTGAAGAAAGAGAAGCAAGTGAGAAGCCTGAATGCAAAGCCCAGGCAACAAAAGATATAGATTTACTGATGGTTGTGAATGATGAAAACTATTTAATACAGATGGACATCAAAGCACCTGGCACATAGACATAGTCTTGTTAGGAAACGTGAGGAAAATCCTTCCTAAGGCTTCACTCTCCTTCTGCATGACAGTGACAGGGCAGTACCAAGACCCTTCTTCATGCTTCCATGTATTGTCATTCAAGAAATACCATACTATTGTCCATGCCCTACAAGAAAACTGCAATTCCTACTTTGGGATTTATTACACAACAGTTGAAGAAAGGCAGGACACAAGGACATCTGATAAAGAATGTGGAAACAAAATGTGGAAGAACAGCAATTAAAAGACGTGGAAAATGAAGACTTTCTTAGGAGTGTAGCAGTTCAAATAGAGGTATTAAAGTTTATCCAGAATATGGCAGAAGAGAAAATGCAACAAAGTCATTGAGGAAAGGTGACAAAATGCAAAGTTCCAAGAATTCAGGAAAGATTAGTTTTCTTATGGTAAATTTCTTCTGTAGAACATAAGGAAGCTCGTTTCATTTTAGGATGGCAAAAAAAGAAAGACAGCACATTTCATGGAGGAAAACAAAACAAATAACAGTAACACAAGTGTTTCCTAGCTCATTTCAAATGGAATTGCTAGATGAGTATTTTTTTTCCAGTTTCTCATCACATCTCAGGATAGCAGTTGCTGAAGGCTAATAAATAAAACCAGACAGTATATGTTTCCAGACTTCTGCCCCTCCTTTCTGCTAAATACAGGCACATTTCAAGCTTTTCATCCCATCCTATTTGTTTTTCAGCATATATCATCTTCATAATTCATTTCCATGAATCTGATTATTTTCATTTTCTGCTTCAAATAATGAATCACATCTTTGTTTCAAGAGCTCCTTATCTCCTGCTCCCTTTTGGGATCAAAAGCGTGAAATTTGATACATAAGCTGTACTACTCCATTACATTAATTAGAAATGAAGATCATGTTTTGAGAAATTGCTTGAACCTTATGAAGCATTTATTGAAATTACTGCATTTAAAACATACACGATTGCAGAGCTTCTCAAACAAAAAATAAACAAGAGAAACAGAGAAAACTAAAAATCAAAGTATCATGGCTGGAGAAGACATAATTACTCTAAAATTATTGTCTCTGTCACTGTTTACAGGCAAAAATGCCAAAGGGAAATACCAAAATGCTCCCATTTTAAACTTGAAATAACAGATAGAATTTCCTGTAGCTAGAAGGTAGAGCATGTTGTTGGTCTGATTAGTAGTGTCAAATCCAGAGGTTGACAAACACCACATTGTGCAGTCAATTTTTGCTCAAGTTTCTTCTGGTAAATGTTTTTATTGGAATTCAATGGCTCTGTGAGTGGTAAATAGGACAGCCCTCTTCCAACTGTACTCTTAAAAGTTTTAGTTCTTATTTCTTTCAGTTTCAAAATATTATAACACCTCCATCAAAAGCAGGAGTTCTCCAGAGAGCTATGACACCACTCTGAGGACAAGTTAACAGTCTCTCGCCTTGCCTTTGCTCCTGCTTGTGCCAGTGTGGAGGTGCCCTGGTGCTTGCACAGATATGATTTTCTGGCACCAGAGTGGAGCTGGATATCCAGGCAACAAATTTAGGTACACCCACGTGGCACAGAGCACTGTTGTGCAGGAGTATGACAGAGAACAGGATGGAGAGGAGGGGAGAGGAGCAAGGTGGTGAGAAGTCAATCCACCATGCTTTCCTTCTCTCCTCTTGGACAGCGGATCCATCTATTAGATCCAGCAGTTTCAGAGCAATGTCAGAACAAGGAAAATTGTATGAAATTCCCACTGCCTACCTGCTCCAACCACACAGTCGAGACCTTGGAGTCTGGATATCATGGCAATTCTACAACTCAGTGAAGTCCTGGCGGGTTCTCCAGTCCACAGTAGTGCAGCTCTCTACACATGTGTTTGAATACAGTTTAAATTAATGAGCTTATGTGAGTAGAAATGGCTTAAAGATGAGCTTTAAACTAAAGACAGGAATACAGGTTTTGCTGGCTCTGAGTTTCAGAACATTCTTTGTTTGGGATTGTGGGATAACATATGCAGCTATGAATGATCAGATTTGTACCTTTGGTTTTCCCTGTTATGAAAGCGTTTCTGTGCTCTTGGCATTATTTTTAAAGAGAGTGAATAACACCTCCCTTTAGCCAAGGGATTTCTGAAAGCCTGTAAAGATTACTCATCCTCTTTAGAGACTCAGAGTAATTTGTCCAAAAAAATTCTCTCACCTGTTTTGTTCTACAACTTTTGGAGAGGCATGTTATCCCCCTAAATATCTCAGAGAGGTAAAACCTAGGAGCCAAAGCAGACACCATGAAGCTTAAAAAAAATATCCTGAGTGCAAACCACAGGCCAATCCACTCAGGCATCTTAGACAAGTTTTGGCAAAGAAGCTGAACTCTTCAGTGCTCAACAGTAACAAATGACAAAATATATGTTCCCTACCTCTGACTTAATATCTTCTTCTTTAGAGCTTTTCCTGTACTGTCCTTTTGTTTTCATTTTTTCCCTCAGTATTTCTGTCTTCCTAGATAGCAATGATAGGCATATTTATGCAGATTCCTAAGTGGGCAAATGCATTCCTCCATGTGCTGTAATGTCTTTCCTGTCATGTTGTTCATTATTCCTTTAGACTTTAATAATGTTCTCAGCTTGATATGGTTAAGAATAATGAAGCATTTATTCCTATTCAAGAAACTAATTAAAAGACTCAGTTTTATTTCTCTTAGGTGGGTTGATGGCTTAATTATAGATGTAATATTCAGAAAAATATCAACTTTCTATGTTGGGTGGCCCTGTATAACTACACCATGTCTCTGTTTCCATTTTCTCCATGACATTGTATATTACAGTTCCATGAAAAAGGAACAATACAATGAAGTTTGAAAGAAAAGGCTTCTCCTAGCAAGCTGCAAAGTTATGATGAGCAATTACTATGTGAAACTTAAAGTGAATATTATTCGGAGCTGGTGTGGAGTTTTCCGTTGCATGTCTGAAAGCAAAACGGTCCCTGGCTGTTGTCTCCACTTGCCACCTTCACCTCAGATCGTAAGTAATGCTGTGTGAGTGATACGTGGCTACGTGCCCATCCCAGGTTTAATCCTTCAAAGTGGAGAAGTCTGTGGAAAGTCAGAGACGTGCAGTGCTTCATGGGGTTTTGTCTTTGTTACACTGTATACTGGGAGTGATTTAAAGCTACACTGTGGTGCTTTCCCAACAGTTTGCCAGGCTTACATTTAACATGTATTGTCTTCTTGTTATAGCTTTCTTTGTTAAAGAACACAAATTGTGAAATAAAGAATGAAGACGCAAAAGAGCTCTCTGAGTCAGACCACTGGAAGCATAGTGGATGCAGAAATAGCTATGAGCCCTCCACTCCATAAACCCCCTGGTCCTGAAGGCCTTTAGAGTCCATAAGAAAAGCAGAAGGACACCTGCAGACTAACTCATACTGGAAGCAGAGGCAGAACTGTATGAGGTACTCCAGACAGGAGATGGAGGCTGTGGAGTAAGATGAAAACCTTGAGAAACAGCCCCTGCCAGGTGGAGATCTATCGGAATGACTGTCCTGAGAAGCTCTGGAAGGGATCTTCTGGTCTCCTGCAGTAGGATCTGCTTTGACTTCTACCTGGAGTCCTGCTGCGAACTGGACACTGCCAAACGGTCTACTTGAGTGGAGAGAGGGGAGAGAAGAGGTGGGTGCCCTGTCACATTCAACAGTTTTGTGTGCCATAGGTTCAAGTCTTGAAAGGATCATAAAAAGTGCACTTGGACCCTGGTGTTTCTATTTTGTGGGAGGAAACTGGAAACAAGAAGGAAGGTAGAAGCATTTAATCCTTGTCCTCTCCTCTAGACTTGGGAGTCAACACCATAACCTGGCCTGGGATTCGGAGGCTTCTGACTGTATCTACTTGCAGGGCTTTTAATTTTAAAAAATAAATATTTTCAGACTGTTTCTAGTGGAAAACTTAGCTTAGTTGCAGTCTGGAGGCAATGCCAGACCTGACAGTCATGCAGGGAATCATCTCCTGATTGTAAAATTTCTAGCCAGGATCTCTCATATTTACTTCCTTGAATTATAGATTGTGGAGGAGTTTTTCCTGCTGCTAAGCACGGCAAGTGCAGCTTCTGGCCATATTGGCCATCCACTGATTACTGTGTCAGGCATCAGGGACTGGTTTCTTCTGTCTACTTCAGACTACAGTCTTAATTTCAGAAATTAATCTCTCTCTCTCTCTCTCTCTCTTTTTTTTTTCTTCTATTTTCTCCTCTTATTTCTTTTTCTCTTTACTTCTTTTCAGTGATATTAAACTGCAACTTAGAAAGCTTGTAACAAAAAGGTTAAGAAAAGCCTTAAATGTATAACTACAGTAATGCAATAACACTGATTGTTTGGCTCCTTTCCTGGAAAATGAGTTTATCAGCTGTAGGGGCTCGTGATAATTTTTAGACAGTCAGGAAATCTTACAGGAGAGTTACTGAAAAGGCATTCAAAGAGGAAGGAAATATTTTACTAATAGAGTAATAGAGTTAGAAGGGAGGATTTCATCCCCTTAAGATGAAATAAGATTCAGTAATAAGAGCCTGATGAGGGAAAGGAATTCAGTGTACATGAAAACAGGCCTTGAGGAAAGAGTGGACTTGAACAAGAGTTATTAAAATCCGAACATTTGGTGTTTTTGAAATGGTGTGTGCTGTCCTGTGATGACTTTATTTAGTATATAACACACATGTTTTTAGACCACCCCTGACAAGCTGGACAGGACAAAGAGCTCAGGTCTTTGGAATCCAATACAGTGATCTAAGTTATCTAAAGATGGAGAGTTCAAGTAGATACACCACCTAATAAACCTAAACTGGTTGATAGAAATCATTATTTTCATTTTAGACTAACAGTTTTTCAGTGCATCTGTCAGATTTGGATGCTCCTTGAAGCCGTTATTTCACCAAAGAAATAATTAAGTAAACATAGATACATACTTCCTTTCTTGTAAAATCCGTAACTGAATTTCACTGGCATTTCCACAGCAATGTTCTCCTAATGTAGAATCCAGGATTACTCTTTAAATATGGGTGTCCGTTATGACATAGATTAAATATTTGCCTCCACCTCTGTTGTAATCAGGCATGAAAGAACTCTGCTATAATTTAAGAACTGGCACTGTCTAAGCTTGGATGACCAACATCTAAATCATAACTTAAAGGCTGTGTAGCAAAACTTGCTTCAAGGTGTGTAAGGGCTCCTCACTGGGATCATCAGGGCTCCTAAAATTTAGACTGTGATACTTAATTAATGGAACAGCATTTCCTAAGTATATCTTGGGAATTAACGGCATTAAGAATTGTGAAAGTGTGTGCAGGAACTGAAGGCACAGGGGCTCCCTGAGGAAAGCTGAAAATCGGAATTAATTAAAGAACAGGTACTTGGAGCTCTTTTTAACAGATTTGAAATATAACAATGCTTTCCGTAAAGGCTGGACTAAGGAGAAGGAAAATAGTTCCATGATTGTGTTCTTTGATCTTTCAGACTTTTGAAAGATGAGACACTTCAATGAACAGTTGTTTAGGGTCTGAAGGCTTCCTACCCTTGTATAAGCCAAACTCTTTCTGTTGTAGACGCAGCTGTTTTGCTATGACAGTGATCTTCTCCCTGAAAAGTCTCCCCTGGAAAATAGGACCACTTCCATTAGCTTCATGTAGTGTTTAAGTGATGAGCTTTGCATAGTCAACAAAATAAACCTTATGTATTGATTCCTCCTTTCAATTTAGATTTCTCCTTTCAGCCAGGAAATGAATTTGAACCTCTTTGGTTTCATGGATACCAGATCTCTAGTATGAGGCTGAGATATATGGCAACCAAGTGCAATTAGGTTAATTAAACTTATCAGTCAGAAGACTCTACTACCCTGTAAGAAATGCCTGAAAGCTGCACAGAGCATGCCTTGCTGCACTGCAAGTCCACTTTCTGAATACATGTACCTTGAAGAAAACATGCAAACTGCGTTAGGCAATGCTGCTGAGTGGTTTTAATGACACCGTATAGACTCATAGAATGGTTTAGGTTGGAAGGGACCTTAAAGATCAACTCATTCCAACCTCCCTGCCCTGGGCAGGGACACCTCCCTCTAGAGCAGGTTGCTCAAAGCTCCATCAAGCCTGGCCTTGAACACCTCCAGGGATGGGACATCCACAACTTCTCTGGGCAACCTGTTTCATGGTATGCCAGGACCTACAGGCTCTAAGGGCATGGGCAGTCCCAACAGACACTATGCTTGCAGTTTATCTAACCCTCAACATGCAGGACTTTTCTCTGATAGCCTATGTCTGTTGATCCTGGCGCCTTCTCCCTCTTTCCCCTCATGTCCTAAAACCCAACAAAGATGGGGAAAGGTCTTGCCCACATCTGTGAGATGTTGTTCGCTTCTGCAGACAGCAGTTTGGTCAAAGAGAGAGACTGTGCCTGATCTCCTTCAATACCAATGCCACATGAAAGTTTCTGTGATCAAAGCAGAGGACTGAAATGGTGCTTGCCTACAGCTGATCCACCAGGGGACTTCAAAGATTTTCAGAGTGAGAAATAAAATTTAAGATCTTTCTGAAACTCAGTACCTGGCTAATCCACATGGGAAAGTTCCCAACCAGAGTCCTCTCAAAGTCAGCAATGTATTTTGGGGTATGTTACTCAGCCTCCGCACTCCAATCTTAATTTCAGTTTATCTTGCATAAGATGCAGCGGTGGTTTGAAATTCACAGTGAATGTTCTGAGAACTAATGTATCTTAATTGAAAAACCACTGTTTTTAAGATATGTGACTTATAAGATGGGGGATTTATCACTGCGTCTCTTCCAAAAGGATTAACAGGAGAACAGTCAGAAATAAATAAAAGGAAATGTTTAAGGGAAGGAGGTAGAATGGAGAGGCAGTGATTTAATCTCTTGGAGGATGATGTAATGCTCCAGGGCCCAGACGATGCAGACATAGGGTGGCATAGAGATAAGGTGAAGATAAACAGGAAACTGGGATGGCAATGTAGTCCAGAATAGATGAGGTACACAGAGAAGAGTGGCCATCCTGCATGACAGAGAGGGACCCAAAGACAAAAAATCACCAAGAACTCTCCAGGTCATGCTGCCCTTGGGTAAAAAGAGAAACTAAGGTGCCATCTTTCTAAATAAACAGACAAATTAAAGTAGCTAAGGAAGACTTCAGATGACAACTGCAGTTAGGAACTGTGAGCGTTTTCTCTTCTGCTTTTACAGCTAGTTCATGTACAGCAAATGCAGGCTTCAAAGAAAACCCAAAAACTGTCTTTTCAGATACGTTTCCTGCCTTTGGTGGTTTGGCCACATAACGTCTTGTACCTCCAGACACACACCTTCTCACCTCTCTACCAGACAAGTTGCAGGTCTTTTGGAGCAGCCAGGTCATATCCATCCTGTGTACTGAAAGGAACTAGCCCACTATCTCTTTTGCCTCAGTGAGGCGGATCCTCCTACAACATTCACTGCTCCTGGTCACTTATCTCATGCATCATGTGTAGATGACAGAAAAACACATGTTCAATGCTGCCACTCAGCCTCTGCTTTACATATCCTGCATTTTGCTTCATGATGCTGATAATATAGGCAGAGCTTCAGCCATGGAGAATTGCATCAAGACCAAAAATCTGCTTGCTAGAACATCAGAAAACACAAGAGCACTGGGGTCTTCTGATGGTGTCTGCTTTTGGCGAAGTGATCCTTTACTGTTCTAAATGACACATCCTTACAGAGAACTTTAGGGACTTCAGCAACAACTGAAAGACAAAGTTCTCTCTTCATACTCGTTTACAGAAAATGACTTAGCTCACAGTGGAGAAATATGTCCTGCAGTGTACATTGGTTAGAAACACTTTGGAAAAAATCAGAGTGAGGAGAAAGTCTTAGGAGTGTGGAAGGTCATTTCAAACTATCTACAAAGCATACGGAGAAAGGCTTTTCGAGCTGTTAGCTGCTTTTCAAGAGTCATTCTCTAGGAACTGTAAGCACCTAAGTGTAGCTTTTATTTACTTCAGAAGTTTCCTTTAGTAGCTAAGTATCCTTTATAAATGGAGAAAGTGCATTCTCTACATAAAATCAGAATAGTAAATATAATTCAAGTGTACATTATTTCTCCATGGTACTACAAACATTTTTGTGTATTTTGCTTGCTTTTAGTTTAGTTACCAGTTTTTCATTGTGAATAGTTCAGAACCCAGAGGAGATTAAGAGGAAACTTCTCTCTAAAGCACAGGAGTTTATATGTACTCCTAGGCCATAAGTTCCTCTTTTTATGGGCAGATATGATTCAAAACTGTTGATATCTTCTGCTGCGTTGAACAGCGATATCCTCGAGTCCTCACTGTACAATCTTTGCCAATGCTTTGTCCCATCATGTCACCATTTCCATGGGTCAGGAATGTAGCCTTTTAACAAGGGTAGCAGACAGACAGATACACAGTGGGTACAGCCAGACTATAAGAACACATTAGATTATTGCTTGTCCTCCCTCTACCCTTTCTGTCTTTCTGCTTTTTGTGTTGGCAAGCTCCCTTTTGGGGCAAATATTGGCTTTTGCCATCTGCCTCTGTGTATCCAGAGTAATTCCAATCCTCATTATTTATGATAGCAGAGCTAATATAATACAATTTCCTCCTCCTAATAATTTTTTAGTGTTTCAGATTCAAATGTCCTTTTCTAAACTTGCAAAAAGCTGTCACTGCCTTGACTCAAATGTTATTGAAAATCTTATTTTTCTTTTCCTTTACCTGATTCCTTGTCTTCTAAATTTCAGGTAAACACAATGCCACATAATCCTCAAACTCCTTATCTCACATATCCTACAAAACATGAAACCACCCCTGCCAAAGATCCCACACTCATTTCCAGATATTGGACAGGAATGCCCTGCATTTTCTTCAGTAGTTTGACAGCTTAATTCACTGCTCTCAGAAGCTGACCGTATCCACAGCAATGATAAACCCTCTTTTCTCTCTCTTTAAAGCCACAATACTAGGTGGTATGCAGATCATCTAATCTGTGACAATTTTTAGTAATTTAATAACATATTCTCACTTTATTGAGAATCCCTAGCAATCAGAATTAGAGTGCTGAAGGGCAGATGGAAAAAGGAGGAAAGAAGGAGTGAAAGAATAACTATACATTCTATAACAATATAGAATATTAATGGGGACATCTAAAGCAAATAGAAGTTATATTCCACTGGCTTTCTTAAGTTTTGAAAAACAGGATTTCATCATCATGAAAATGGAAAAACAGTTGCAGAGATATTTGATATAACAGCATGGCCACTCTGATCCCCTCATCACTAATCTTTAGATTTTAGAAACTCTGAAAAGGATGTTTCTTGCTGCTTTGGTTATGAGGTCATTTTCTCCCTTTACTTTTGCAAACATGACTATAATTACAAATGCCCTTTGAAGAACTGCTACAACTGAGTACATCATTTCTAATTAGTAACTAACAATTGTCAAAATAAAAGAGCATCAGAAGCGTGGCGGCTTTGTTTTTTATTGTGTTTACTTGTTTGAGAAAGCAAGTAAATGGCAACAATTTAGAAAAACACTGAGGCCCTAATGTACTTAATTTGCTGAAATTGTTCCTGCCCTTGGAGGCCTAATGAAAAGTGTGTGCCTAATTTCAGATGCATATAGGGCTCCTTTTCAAATTTAAGTGGTGCATACTACTTTCTTAGGCACCTCACTGGGGTCAGAGGTTTTTCTCATCTTGCTGAAGTAATTTGAGACTTAGTAAATCTTCAGCTAAATGCTCTAGTTTTCACAAATGAAATATTTTTAGAATACATGACTCCTGAATTTACTAGTGCGGAAAGTCAATATGTCAATTATGGTCAAGGAAGGCAAGAAATTGGTTCTAGCAGGACCTCATTCAGACTGATGCTAAAAATTGCAATTTCTGTTTGATTTTTATTCACTGTCATATCTGCAATTAATGGTCACTGTCCATATTGTAACAGATGAAGGACTTCACTGCAAAGATTTAAAATAGAAGTAACTGCAGACAACTGTCAAGAAATTGTTTGAAAATACTTCTAGATTTGTTCCTTTGGTAAGTTATAGGACAGATATTTTAGAACTCCAGGAAAGCTCCAGCTAAACTCGAATGAGCAGCTATAATTTACATGCAACATTAATGCCAATTAAGATGGCAATAAGACATTAGTTATTTTCTAATTATAATTGACAATAACAATCTTATTAGATTGCAACTGGTATATAAACATTATGACTTTATAATGTCTAAACAGAAACCTGATCATTTATTTGAGTCAAATAAGAACTATTTTGCAGCTGATCACATTAAACTAAAAATGTAACTGTTAAACCAAGCCTCCATTTCACCTCCAATTTAAAACTTTTGCTATATATTAGTTTAAGAAAAATATGTTACTTTTTGTCACCTGTAGGGAAGAGACAGAAACATCTGCCAATCTAAATTTCTGTAAAATATGAGTCCCAGCACACCAAGATTCAGGTTCTCAAAAATTTCTGATGCTTCAAAGGCTTTTCGGAGCCTAACTCCCCCTTTAAGTCGAACAGTAGTGGCTGCATAAATTCTGTTTGGAATTGGACCTTTATAATGAGTTCAGCAAAACTTAGTCCCTTAGCTGCCCAGATCACCATGGTAGCTTTAATTGTAGTGAGCAATTGAGCATAAAAAATGAAGTGGGTACATGCTATTGGATCTTGAAGTAACTGGTTCATCAAGCATGCCCTGAGAAATGAGTTTTGATTAAAATCCTTAGCCTCACCCAGGCAGAGGTGCACAGATGCCACATCAAAGAAAGCGAGCTCCCTGGTTTTATCAAGGTCAGTGTGTTAAACCTGATTATTGCAGAGTGATGATGCTGCTAGGAAAAAGCTTTGGGTGTTCAAGGGAACTCATGCAGAATTAGAGGCCAGAGAGAAGGTCAGGAAAATCAGCAGATGCAAAGACTTACAAAGTCTTTGTAGGTTCTGTGGTCTTCTTCAGGTTCGTAATACACCAACTCAGAATAAGTTTATGGACGCACTGACATATGGATGAGGCATAAAATAAAACTGACAAAATGCAAGTGAATAGCTCAACATTTCTGGTCATTGAAGTGTCAAGGCCTTTTCTGAAAGTCTAGCCCACTCAAATGCAGTGTGACAACCTGTCTCCATTCAGTGACCAAAGTACATGCACAATATGGGCCTGTGTGGGATACAGGTGAGAATTTTTTAGCTCAGGGTTAATATTTTTCTCAGTCATGTATGTCTGGATCAAAACTCCCTCTCAGAAAGCTATTTATTAAGTAATACCAGGACAGGGAGGGTTTGCTCAAACAGCAGGTCCGGACATCCTATAGCAGCCCCACGGAAACCCTCAGCCCACTTTTCCAACCGGGCCTATCAGGAAGCTAAGGGCAGCTCTCTCTGCTCAGAAGATGAAGACAGTTTGGGCTATGCTGTTTATGAATGTTTTGATTCCAGAGCAGCACTCTGTGGTTTACTGGCTTCTATACCACAAGTAATTTTAGACCCACAGATACCTGATGCAACAGTTAAACCACTGATACCTCAAGAGACATTACACCAACATAATCCTACCATGAAGGGCACAGGATGGCTTCAACCGCTCTCACCATTCCTCAACAGACAACAAACAGCCTGTCAGGAATTATCAGAGATTAACAGGAAGCTATGGTAAAAGGAAAGCAGAAGGCAAAGGAAGGACGCAAAAAGAGACAGCAAAATAAGAGACTCTCAAATGGAAGAGGATTAGTAGCTGAGCAACATGCAGAAAGAAGTGCTTGGGTGCAACCTGCTCCTTTTCTAGTTTGATGATTCAGCCTGGATAATGAGTTGTTTGCTATTTGTTGACTCTAGAGGAATTGCATGACAGATTGTGCTGCAGATGTCACTGTCTAAGGGATTTTTTTTTTTTCACCAGTGTTGCTTTTGGGGAAGAAAAATGAAGTGGCAAAGAACATTTATTGTTGGTAGTTACCAGAGTTATTCCTGGAAGCAAAAAGTGTTATGAAGTTATGAGCTGGATAACAGAACTGGGTACATTTTTAATGCAGTGTTATTTTATTTCATGGAGTAATAGGTCTGCAAATGGGAATAAGAGGGCATTGTAGTCAGAAGCTTTAAAATACATTTAATTGGGAAATGCTGAAATTATATCTTGTTTTAGCAAGATTTTCTCAGGGTAAACAGCTATTATTATCACTAATTTTTCCATATGCAGAAAAACCCAGAGAATAAATAAAAATCACAGGAACACCATAAATTTCAAGGCATCCACATTGGAATGCAACTTTCTCACATTTTAATATACATACATACATAGATATACCTGCAAAAATGTATTTTTCTGGATTTTAAAGCAAACCTACACAGTATAAGCCAGGATTATTCAGTAATGAAGGGCTTCATTCCACTCTCACTGAGGTCAGTTGTTGAACTTTGCTAGAAGTAATATCAGCCACTTTGCTAAGAGTAGGATCTGCAATTCTGAGAAAACAGAACAAAATCTATTATTTTAGGGATAAAATTATTAATGGCTGGTGGCCCGGTGAAGAGCAAATGGACAAAGAGGATCAGACAAAAGATAAAAAAAGAGGAATTGTATACAATCCTGAGGTGTTTGAAATAAGTGTGATGAAAACTTTCAAGCTCACTCCTTCTTTGCTTGCTTCCTTTCTTCTTTTCGTCCGTCATCCTTGCTTTTCTTCCTTCCTGCCTTCCTTCCTCTGTACTGTGATACAGGAGTTTAAATAAACAAGCAGAGTGTAAGGACAAGGGAATGTGGAGTGAACAGAGAAATCTGGCCTCCTGTAGGTGGTGACCACACCATCTAAAGAAAGTCCCTGAGATAAATGCTACAACTTTGCTATTAAAAGGTTTTGTTAAATCCTGCTCAGTCATGCCTGCAATATTCCCCCCAAAAAGTCACAAAGGAAGTCTAGAACATGTCTGTTCTTGGGATTTAAACTCTTCAAGTGTCATTAATGAATACCAGATTAAGACTATTTTGTTGCTGGTTGTTGTTTTGGGTGGGTTGTGTTTGGTTTCCCGGTGCTCACTCGGGACTGAAGAATAAGGATATGGAATTAGAATTGTTGAGTTTCGTTGCATTAGGTGATGTCCTGGAACACGGAGAAAGTAAACCTTCTCCTCACAGCAGTGTGTTGTTGACAGACATCTTTTTTCTGCTGCGTATCTTGTCTGTGAAGAGCATTCCCTGTGAAGACTAACACAGTTTGCAGACTGTTCAGAAGGAAACTGAACCCACAACAGAAGGCAGTGTCAGAGTAGGACACTTTGTGAATTTGTTTTCATTCCAGGCATTATTCACTAATGGAAAGATACTAGGATGATTTAAAATTTTTACTCTTATGGCCTCCTCACCTTCCAAATAAGAGTAGAGCTACAATTATCGGCTGGTGACTTTGCTTGCTAACGGACTATTAACCAAGTGATATTGAGCTATGAGCCAACTTCACAGCACTCTCATGGGCTAAGATTTTTGACTGGTTTGTATGGGAGGCCAGAAAAGAAGTTCACTTAGTTCCCTCTACCATATCTCAAAGTTTTCTTTTGCACTGGCTTCTTATTTTTCCATTTGTCACGTTGCTCTATCCACTCTTGCATTGTTTATGATAAATTTCGGTTAACAAATTTTAGAAAAGTAACTTGCACAAGCTTGCTTGCAAATTGTCTTCTCAAGTTAATGAAAAACAGGAAGTACTAATATATGCACAAACAGAAAGATACACAGCATGTATCTAACTCACCTCATCAACTCACCTGCTCAAATATGGCTGAACATTTGAACGAATGATGAGATTGCTTTATTTTATAGTGATAAGTTATTTTTTAGGATTTTTAAAAGTGCATATGGTGCTTTCATAATTTAAAACAAAGCACTTTATGAACATTATAAAACTTTCCACAGGGAACAATATCTCTATGATTAAAATGTACGAAGAATTAGCTTAATAAATGATATGTCACAGTTTCATATTTAAAACAGCTTGTGTTTAAGTTGTAATCACTCTTTGAGTCAAACCAGAGCACAATTGCAAATTACTAACAGAAAAGTACCCAATAAAGCTGGAATTTCAGTATTTATAGATTTCCTGTAAATATCTATAATTAAAATTAAACTTGAGTTTTAATCACAGAAAACAGCAACAGTTTTAAAAATCTACATTCTTCTTAGGAAGCATATTTTCAGTTTTCCAAAGAAAGAAACTCATTACTAACAATTGCTTTGCAAGGCAAATAGTTCCATCAATGTTAAATTATTACAGCTTTCCCTACAATATAATCGGATCTTCATTTGTTTTACAAAATTAAAGAATAATTCATAAATTGTCATATCTTTAGGTTAAGGAAGGGACATTGTGATTCATAGTACCTTAGATATCCATATGACACATTTTTAAGCCAAACAGATTATGTTTGACTCTAATGACATGGTTGGGCTTTAGCCTTTCAGTGTTTTGCAACCTGAACAGCAAACGTTCTGCAATTCATGAATGTCTCTTCTCCTTCCAGAGGAATAAGAGTTGATTCTTGCATACTAAACAAGTCTGAAACTGCTAATACTTAAGTACTTTGTTAATTCAAATCTGTGCAGATCTCAGCTGAATTGAAATCTCTTTCTGGTGAAAGATTCATGCGTGACACTAATAAATGATCTTGTAATCTGTCTTAGTGAAAAGCTGCACCTGTA
Source organism: Thinocorus orbignyianus (assembly GCA_013400375.1). Classification (NCBI taxonomy): domain Eukaryota; kingdom Metazoa; phylum Chordata; class Aves; order Ciconiiformes; family Thinocoridae; genus Thinocorus; species Thinocorus orbignyianus. Next base: position 1,382,583 of record VXBW01003700.1, read on the forward strand.
TATCTTGTCTCACCAGAGGTTATCAGAGAATTTTAAACTAAAATATAGTTCAATGATTTTGCCCAGATTTCTTTCTTGTTTATTATCAAAGTCCCTGCAACATCTTTCACACTGAGCCTTTGTTTTACATTTCCTCAGACATGATCCTGGGCAACCTGCTCTAGCTGACCCTGCTTGAACCTGGCTGACCTGGATCCTGGTTGGACGAAATGATTTACAGACGATACCTTTCATCCTTGATGATTCTGTGATTATGTACCAGACAGTGCTAATATTGAAAACACTTCAGTTCCTCGGTGGCATCTCCTTCCACAAATATGTCATGAATCAGAACTTCTCATCGCTGTGCTGATATCTTCACTGGGGTTACAGGAGACTTGAGATTTCACTAATCAGATTGTTATCTACCTACTTGCTTTTCCTCCTGACTGCACTGCTTTGGTGGACAGTGACCTGCAATGTAACAACTCCAGCAGTACAATGGATTTTGCACGTGCAGTCCCATGATACTTATCCTCCTAATAGCTGTGGTCATCACCACTCAAAGTTCTGGCTCAATCACTTCTGTAGAAACTGCTTTAGTAGTATCTGTAGCTATATTTGTACTGGAGTGTTTGTCATGGAGTCCAGCTTTTGATTACCCGAGTCAGCAGTGGTAACAAGGTTGCTAGTGAGGTTTGGAATTCAGCACAGGTCCCAATAAACAAAATTTCTCAATTTTCAGACATTGTACTGAAAATAATCACACAGCTGAGCAACCAACTATATGGCTGAACCAAGTGCATGATTTGAATATAGTAGGCTGAATTCCAGTCTCAATAACACCAGAGGAATAACTCCTGGGAAAGTACCAACAGAAACATGGACCACAAATGATGCTGGATTTTGTATGGGGGGAGACTTGACGGACTCTTTAAAACCATAGATGTAATTTTGCCAACATGGAAAAAGACATAAGCATATTCTAGGAGCCTAGGTCTTTTCTGATTGTCTAGATGACCTGAATGGAGGTGATAACTGTAGAGAGATCTGAGCTTAAAGATTGATCCCATATGAAGAAAATACTGAAGTGTTTTACAGAAATAAAATAAGTGAACAGAGCAGAATCAATACCTGGAGGCACGAGAGAGACTTCAGATTTAGTACCATTGATTAAAGCATGATTGTTCAATATCACACACAGGGGAATCATAACTATTTTCAGGAAGAATAAAATATTCTATGCAATATCTGAGAAATAAGAAAAGAAAAAACAAGTATAAGAACAAATGCTAGGAATTAGCCAGAAATATTTACAACCATGGCATATAAAAATACAGAAGACAAGAGTAAGGGTCACTGAAGCATGTTCTTCAGTACAGCATACAAGTTGCAGTTGTAGCTACTGTCATTAGTCTGGGAGTCTTGTTCATGGGTTTAAAACAAAGATAGATGCTCTGATTTCTGCTCATAATTCTGACTAAAGTAACTCAGGTATGGATTTACCCTAAATACATCCTGAATTAAAACCAGAGTTGTCCCAGATTCCCTCTATGGCCCAATGGGAAAGACACTGAAATGTAGATTCTAGACTGGCTGTCACCCTTCCTGGAGCCCTTATTTTCCAGGTTTGGTTTGGTTTTTCTAAATTTTTTTCTTTGCAGTTCCTTATTTTTAGCACAATGACATGTATTTGGTGGTGGACTGTACTGGGACAGCTGAAGAGATTTTAGCTCACAGCTGCCTTCTATACTCCTCTGGCAACAACTTTAGTTCTGATTAAGAAGCTCCTGAATTACATGTTTTATAGCATAGTGTATGAAAAAGTACCCAGCACTGTTCTATTTAATTTGCCGGGCTACAGTCTGCAGCATTTCCTCGGTCAGTCCGGGAAATATTTAGCTCTCCCTTCCAAAAAGTGGTGGCATCTGTCTTATGAAGGATGATGATGTAGAGGTATCCTTCTCAGATATGTTATGAAGAACCTATGAACTAAGATGAATCCAGGCCTCCTCCTCAGATTTCTGCATGGCACAGGCAGTTCTTATAGATCTTCCCTTAAGAAGCATGACTGTGTATTTCCAAGCCCCTAAGCCTGTGTACATCTGTCCTAGGACAGACCTTAGCCTTTGGGAGTGTGTCTCCAGCAGAGTTCAGAGTGCTAGAAGAGACTTGAGAACTTGATGAAAATGATGTATTCAAAATGTTCATTCAGGTGTCTAACTCACATCAGTCTTCTATGAGTTCTTCCTTTTTTCTATCAACTACAGGCCAAAAAGTTGCACCAGGGGAGGTTTAGATTGGATATTAGAAAAAAATTTTACACTGAAAGGGTTGTTAAGCATTGGAATAGGCTGCCCAGGGAGATGGTTGAGTCACCACCCCTGGAGGTATTTAAAAGATGGATAGACATAGCGCTTAGAGATATAGCTTAGTGACGGTTTTTGTCAATGATAGGTTGATGGTTGGACAAGATGGTCCAAACGGTCCTTTCCAACCTAGACAATTCTATGATTCCATGTAGCAAGCTTTGTCATCCCATGATGTCCTCTAAAGACAGATGATAAGGTCATGAATCAGATGGGAAGAATAAACACCTCCCTCACCTTACACATCCATAATATGTTGAAAAGGAAGGGTACCTTTTGAAGAGCAGAACTACACAAGCCAGCAGCCTAATGAAGTTGTGCTATGGTGAGGATGGGTAGAAGGCATTTTCTTATCTCTCTCTGGTCTCTCGTACCCCTGAAGAGGCATCTCTTCACACAACCTCAGTGTATAAGAGGGAAAAAAAAAAAACAAAGAGAAGTTACACTTTGAAAATGAGTCACTGAAAATACTTCATCAAATCTCATTTTCTGCCAGTGTTTTTTTACCTCATCAAAAATAACAAGCAATCTCAGGTAATGCTATCATAATATTCTCCTAAGTGCCAGTGTGTGGTATTACAAAATCAAAGACGGACATATCCAAGTATTTATGTTTGAGAATTTAGTTGTGAACCTGTCAGATTCTCCTGAAGTATTTTTGCAAGAAAAAATAGCAATACTTAGCATGTATATAGCACAGCACTATTCACTCCTATAGTGCTTTCAAGTTACTACCTAATCAATCCTCACAGTGTCCCTGTGCAGTGAAGATAAATTTCTATCCCCATTAGACAAATTCTCTACACCCTTGAGATCTCTAACCAGCTTAGCTACACACAAAAAGTTTGGATAAATACCCAAGCTGAAATTCTTTGCTTAAACTAGTGAGAGTTTTAAAATAGATATCAGTAGTGTCAGGCCATCACTCCCGTGTTCTGCACTGTTCATGTGAGAACTGCCAACATTAACTGCACTTTTTATAGATTCCTGTTATTATAAACTACATCTATACAGCTAAATGAAATAGGAGATATAGCCTGTGTAGCAGGATTAGAGGAGTGTTTGGGGTGCAGGGAGCCAAATGCTGGTGAGAGTGCTTGTTGATATGCAGTAAAACCATCCCAGGGGTTATTTGACAAAGAGGTAGCAATGCCAAAGCTCAGTGTGTGGCTCTATTTTATCCAGTGGGACAAAAGCAACCTAGTATACAGACTTCCAATTTAGTTAAAAACAGGGATGGACAAAATTCAACCTTATCTGAACACCCCTCACCTTTCCAATAAAACACATGTTTAAAATTAAAATATGATTTTTTTTTTTATTTTTTTTTTTTTTTTAACTGATTTCTGCTAGTGCTCCAGACATTTGAAGGTCTGGACCTACATGTCTGATTTTATTCATTGAAGAAAGCTACAATATAGGTTTTGGGGGAAACAAAATATGCGAGAGGATTTCATATCAAGGAGACTTGCTGTTTTTACCTTTTCATATTACACATAAAGGACTTGCAATTGCAACTTCTATTGTAGCTTTTAATGTAAGTTACAGCAAGGAAATATCCAAGCTATAGGCAAATGCCTTCTTTTAATTGAGTTATATATACTTGAGTTGATAAAACTAGCTAAGAGCAGGAGAATGTAAGAAGACTCAGACCATTTTACATGGGACAGAAGCATCTCACCCCTGTTCTCCTTTCCCTAGGCCCATGCAACAGCTACCCTGCCAGAGACTTGTTAAGGAAAGTTTGTAGGTATTTTGCTGCCACAGATCACAGACTCTCAGAATAATTGAGGCCTCTGGAGGTCATCCGGTCCACTGCTCAAGCAGGGACACCTCGAGCCAGTTGCTCAGGCCCCTGTCCAGATGGAGGTCTACAGTTTCTCTGGGCCAGTACTCAGCACCCTTCAAGAAAAAAAACAGTTTCCTGATGTTCAGATGGAACACCTTGTGTTTGTGCTCGCTGCCTCCTCTGCTGTCACTGGGTCCCACTGCAAAGAGCCTGCTGACACTATCATGCCTACATCATGGATATCATGGCCATCATGGTCCAAGGACATGGACAAAACAATATTTGTAGGCAGATGTAGTTGGTTTTAATAGATCAACTGGTGAGTTAGAAAACAAGAGACAAACATTTTGATAAACAAGTCCTCCCTCAGGATTGAAATAGATCTTCACAAGCTAATACAAAGTTGGCTGGCTGCTATTTACCCTAAGAGCATTGCACATTTTACTCCCTGTGGATTGTCTTGGAGCCTGACTGAATAAAGGCAAAGCTCCAGAGACTGCCTTATATGCACTAATCTTGCCATAAGCCTCCTTGAGCAGAAGCATGTAAGAGGGTTGCTAATGCAGTGTGGAATAATCAGAATGGAGAAGTGCCCAGTGCTTGACCCTTCTTTTCAAAAAGAGGTATTTCTCATAATGGAAGGGGTTGATATATTTTCTTGTCTTGAGACAATGAAGTAAATCAACAGCTTTCAAATAAGCCTCGTTTTGTGAGCATCAGGTCTGTGCATCTCAGCTTAACAAAAGATTTTTGATCTGCAACTGAAAGATACAAAATTAGTGTTACTAGCTGAAATCTGTGAAATTATTCCTGCGGATGTTTTTGTAGGATGACAAAGTTTAAATTCTAGATTTCTGGCCAGATTAGAATCGATTCAGCACAATACTGCTGATTTCAATTGAGTTATGCTGAATAATACCAGCATCGCTGAAAGAATAATCTGCCCTGGAAACTTTAAGAGGATCTTATCATGAAAGACATAACTTGATTAGAAATAATCTTTTGGGAAGCCAAAGTTGAGATAACTCAGATAAATATGAGAAATGAAATTGTGCTTGGTTTAACAAAGCACTTAGTTTATCAATTGTCCTTAAACGTGCGTGTAGAAAAGAATACCATAATTTGTGAAAAATGCATTGGGGTTTTTTTGTTTGCTTTATTTGACTGTTCAACTAATGACCAAATTCTGCTATTATTGTCTTCAGTATCAGCTGGCATCAGTAAAGGTCCTGCTATTTTGTCTGTCTGTAGATATATTACTAGTTCTGTACTGTTGAGTAGTGCCAGTAGATATTGTTGAAAGCGGATAGAATTTTTTTTCAGAAAAAGTACTCTCAGTATTTAAGGAGAATTTCATTTTAAAGAAGTTCAGATTTTTCTCTAGGGTAGATTGACCTGGACTAGGGCTAAAAAGAATCAAAATTAGCTCAACGGTTAATTGCTAGATTTACAGGATGTGCAAAAAGCTAAATAAATTTTGAAGAAATCAACAAGTGCTTGAAGTGGTTTGTTTTCAGTTTTAACAATTAATAATTCTACAAAAGGCTTATACTGTTATTTAAACCTTCCCATTAACTCAGAAAAAATAAATTTCATATTTTACTGGTATAGAATTCTACCAAAGATTACAGGGTTAAAAATGCTATTGTAATTGGATGAAATGAGGAGAAACTTCTTGTAAGACCCAGATTTGTTTGGTTTGGGTTTGTTGGTTTTTTCCTGTAGAAGGTGAGATATTTCAGTCTTCATCTCTTTCTTGAATTTCCTAGCTAGAATGTTCCTGGAAGATATCATGAAAGATGCAGGTAACTCTGTTCTTATATTTTTCCTTTAGTAGCTGCAGACTTTACACAATTGCTTGATGTCTTTACACATGAAACTATTTATTCTTAAATGAAAATGTGTGTATGTGCTCGTTTATAATTTCTTTAGAAATAACATTTTTTACAACAGTCTTTATTTAGAAATGTGTTAACTTAATATGAGGCAATTTTCCTCTATAAATAGGCAAAAGATGTGAAGTTTATTATTTATTTATTTGTAATATGTCCAATAAGAATTTAATATTTTTTTTTGAAAACTTTCTCTTAACCCAAACAGATACCATACCAAAAATACAGATGCTTAAGAGAGACAAGAGTCTCTGCAATAGTTGAGAGGAAACAGCAAATGTATTAGCCCGATTTTTTGTGTAAAGAGAGATAGCAATAAAGATAAATATCACAGATTAATGTAGAAATCTGTTACCAAGACACAGGACACAGAAGTCTTCTAAAAATATCCACTCAGGAGGTGTACAGGGGCTCTGCTCTTCCTGTGATGTGGCCCTGACTGCAAGATTTGATTGTGCTGAATTTTCAGAATTTCCTGCAGGTTAGATTTAGAACAGGTTGTTCAATCATTTCAGTGATCAATTGGACTTCTGATATACCATGGGACTTCAGAGACTCCATTCAGCTGAGGCCTGATGAAGATACTTAAATAATATCAGTGCCCATGCTTAGGAAACTGCATCCCATACTCAGCCTTATAGAAACCTGAAAGTATCTCTTACTGTTGCTAAGGTAGAATTAATTTCTCTTAACATTAGTCGTTGGTGTCTCATCTAAGCAGATCGTACAGTGCTCTTTTGAGTCAGAGGAGAGTGAAAGGTTCCTACAGAAAATAATTCATTCTTCTTTAATTAAGGACCTCAGACTGGGGACAGGAATAAGACACCCTTTGCACATGCCTATCCGTCACCAGTGATCCAAATGACTGTGTTTAATAGTCCACTTAATTGTAAATGTCTTAGGCTACAGTGACTTTTTCCACAAAGCTCCCATTCTCTTAACACCATGGTATGATGTGCAGGACCTCAATGTGTCTGTATTAAAACACATTTTGTGGACTTTCAGTCATTTATTCAAGTACTCCAGGTCAGACAGTAATAGTATTATGTTCACATCTGATCTGCTACTCCAACAACTTTTTCTCAGCTGCAATTTTTGCAGGTAAAATTCATTATTGGATCCCTACCATAATTTTTCTTTTCTCTCCTCACCTCAAATAATATTGGGTCACCAGCTAATTCCTGGGTTGCCCAGCAAAAAATTCTCTGAATATTTTCCTTTTAAAACCTGGATTTTGAACTTTCTGTGCTCAGTGTTTAATAACTAATATGTCCCTTTTCTGTTCTCACTAAATGAATTTTTTTTGACAAAACGCTATCTGGTACCCAATCGAATGGTACAGGGAAAGCTAGTCATACCAACTACCTTCATGAATCTTACCAATATTTTATTTTTAAAAAGGAAAAAAAAGAGAGAAGATGTTTGTTTGATCAAGCCTGATTTACACGAAGAGATGGCAACTGAGATGAGTAATATCAATAAAGATGGAGAAGGAAACAATAGCATTTCTGATTATTTCTGGCATTATTTCAATAGAGGCTCTCTGATATTATAGAGATAATCCCTAAGACTATGGGAGTTTCCCTGTTTCCGTAAATGTGTTCAGATAGATAAACTCTTATGAGGTTGATTAAGTAACTCTGAAAATTTCTTTGGTGCAACTTACCTGAGTCTACTTTTTGGAAAACATTTTAATTTGGAGCCCTATACTTTGTTTTATTACTATTATTGTCCTACCCTTTGTTTTATTACTGAGGAAAAGCATTCTATTACACACTTAATATTTGAGATGATGGATCTAAAACTCACTATTTGCAGTTTCATCTGTAATTCATTTGCAATTCTAATTCCTATCAGTTCATTTTTCCCAGGATAGTCTTTTTCTAATATCTTGCTATTTTCTTTAACCATATTATCCTTGACTCATTTGCCTGCATCAGTCACTGACAGATTTTAATTGGAAGCTCATATTCACTGCCCTTTATGTTCTCATTTTCAACCTCCTCGATATTTTTAAGCCTTTTAACAGTTTTTTAACACTGGATAGTTTTTGCCCAGGAGAACTTGCTTTGCTCACTTGCGGGAAGTGTCACTTTGGGGTGTTGGACAGGACATACCATCAGTGAGTTGTGTCAATAGTTAGACTAATCTTTTGGAAACTGTTTCTTTTTCAAGATCTGTTTTTATGCATGTTGGTAAGGGAACATAGTCTGTTTGCACAAGAAAAGCACAGTCAGTCTTGGTACTTGTTGCTAGCTGAGTACCTCCATTGTAACCATCATAAGGAGATCTTGTCTGTCTAAAGCAGCTGTTGGATATTCTACCAAACAACTGCTTCACCATTGAATTGTGTCCTAACCAGCTTCTGAAAAGATTTCCTCTTTTTGTAACTCTCTGAGAACATAAAAATTTCCAATAAAGTGTTTTGGTATATCTCTTCTGTTGCTTTAAGGCCATGGTGGACTTTTGCCAAAGGCATATCTTTCTCATGAATTCCAGTATTTTGCTTACTCTTGTTCAAAAAATGGACAACTATTTTTGCGTATGCCTCCGTTAACTGCAAAACAGTTTTTGGTGAGTAAGCATTTTGTCAATCTGTGTGATATTGACACTGGGCTGGCCTTGCTGCTGGCCATCAGACCAAGCATCTCCACAGCCCTGTGTGAAAATATATCTATGTCCTTGCTGAATGCACTTCAGAGAGTCTAGACAGAAGTGTGTGGGTGTGACAGAGAGGAGACATGAAGAACAGGTTACTTAGGCCTGCTATTAGGAGGAACTCTGACCCTCATATACCATCATACCAGATAACATAGTTCAGGATGACTGGATGAAATGGATTTTCTCAATACCATACATTGTTCTATTAATGTTATGAGATTCTGGAGTCACTTTTCCAATTCAGAACAATGTCTAGAAGGACAAGTGAAAAATGTTAGTTCCAGGAGGGCATAGGAAACATGCCCAGCTGGATAAGTAAAGATACCTTGGTGGCTTGATTTGATCAAGGTGTGAAATGGAATTTGACCAAAACCCACAGTATATAAATTAACTTTCTTTCAAGTTCAACAAGCAGATGAGCCTGAGAAATTAAAGAAATGCTGGTGCCATTCAATATTGCCATTTCTTTCCAGTGAAAAAAAGATTATTAACTGGCTAGATATAGATTGGGTGAATCAGAAATTTCTGTTGTGTTACAAACGAAAAAAAAAACAAAACAGATGCAACCAGGTATGGTGATGTTTTCAAAAGGTTTTTTTGGCTGCTTGCTCCTGCTTTTGCAGTTGACTCCTGACAGATGTCCTGAATGACCTTACATGGTACTTAAATAGTATCTTTGGACAAATGTGAGGATGAAAGTGTTAAGGATCATGAGAACTTCAGAAAAACTAGTCACTAAGTCCCTGTAAATATCCATGAGTAGACTGTAGTGAGAAGTTCAGTACTGAAATGTGAGAAAACAGTTTGCACCTGTGTAACTATTAACCTCTCTTAACCTCCAAATCCTGATGTTTACATCCAATCCACCTGCCAGGAAACTGTCCCTGGCCTGCTCTAACTCTTTCCTGTGCCTGGGAATTACTTGGGAGACAGTAAGCAAACCTGGACCATGACCAGCGATATGTTGAACCATTTAATGTTGCAAACAGTACCATTTAAAGATGTTTGAGGTCCACTGCCTGGAAATATTTCTTGTTACTGTTTAATTTATCAGTGCAGAGGGAGCCTGTGAAGCATCTTAAAAAGTATAATTTACCCAGACAGACCCACATAGAAAGGAGAAAAAAGCCTTGAGACACTGAATTTTTTCTTCCTTGCAACAAAATATTTTGATTCAATTAGACAAATGAATTTATATCAAAGGAAATTGGTACTAAATATTTAACTTCAGTTGAAACTAATTTCAATTAATAGCTAACGTTTTCCGTTAAAACCCCCACAGTCAGTATACATGATATTTTTTATAAAAAAAAGGTTGCTTTGTACCAATTTCCTCTAGAAATATTTTATTAAGTCACAGTGCTTATGCCTCAACCTACGCTGGGACTGTTTACTATGGTACTTACACGTGGCACAGGCCTGTCCCCCATCTTTTTGGAGAGCCTCAGAGCTTTACAAGGTGCAAGGGGACCTCTTTTGCAGATGCACCAACAGTAAGTCAACATCATATAGGCTTGTCAACTCTGCAGTACCAGTTAGGACATTATACAGACCTGTAATTTTTTTAGAGATTATAATAATTAGCCTTTTCAGCACCTCAAGTCTCTCAGAATAGCCCTCCTTCTGTGCTGTAAATACCAACGTTTGCTAAATGAACTTTTTCATTATACATGGAAATAAAGATTGCCTGTGCTTTTAGGAAAAAGTCCAAAATTGTCAAAGACTGCACATGAAGGCTGACAGCAGGAGGTGCTTCAGTAAGCCTCCATCTGGAAAGGCAATGCATGCATATGGAGGAGAGATCATAACCTGAAGATTAACATGACAAAGCACTGCTGCAAATTCTCGACTGGAAAGACAGAATTGCTTTCAGTTCAAACAATAAATTAGATGATGATTCACATGCAGGGTTAATGGTAATATCTATGGTGTCAGAAGCATGCAGTAATTACAGCTGTGAAGATGAGCACTGATGCTGGGGCTGGTATAACAGCTAATTATTTAGTGCTGCTGGAAATTCCTTCAAAAACACTGAAGCTGAAGCCTCAAATGAGGAACTCTGAAACCATCTTCTGCCTTTCTGTTTAATACTTGTTAACCTCTTTAACCTCTGTGTCAGCAAACACCTTATTTTCTAGTGCAAACAAAGAAGTAAACCCCCAAAATGTATGATCTAAAAGCAAGATGCCTGAATGGGTGGTCACACTGTTGTCATACATCTAGTCCCTACATGTAAGACCAGTTCTGTGCTTGGGAATGGCCAAATATGACTGTGAAAGCCACCAGTATGAAACACAGCAGAAGAGTGAAATGTCACCAGATGACCTCTGCAGGGTCATGGGACTATGTAAATATTTCCTTTACAGATTGCAAAACACTCTTTTTTTTTTCTTTTTCTTTTTTTTTTT